>APFE030923828.1:0-16672 GCA_000404065.3 Pinus taeda | reverse complement strand
TTTTTATATTTGTTTTTTAGAGACAATTATTTCATGTGGATTGAAAATTTAATTAACGATGTATAAATATGTAAAATTTGGAAAATGTAGAATATGGAGCTTCTTCTTTAAATATGCAAATCAATAAAAACTCCACTACAAAAAAATAAATAAATAAAAACTAGAAAATATGAAGAAGAGTACCACTTCCAAAATTATTAAATTTACAAAATAATTATTTACATTTCATACATTAGAAAATTTAAAGTCAAAAAATAGGTCTTTTGAAAAAAGGGTCTGATGCAGAATAACCACTTTTTTAAATCAGCATGAAAATCACTACCATTCTAAAACGCAATGTATATAAAAAAAATTAAAGTGCCAAAAACTATGCTCTAAAAAAACATGTGTGTTCTGCATCACCCCTTTTCAAAATCGGGTCACTTTTTTACGATCTCTACAAAATGGGTAACAGTATCAATTCCCATTTCAAAGTTTACATTGTTTCTGGTATGGAGTGGAGTCCAAGGTTTAGAATTTTTGCGCAACCTCTGATTTAATAAGCTTTTGTCCTTGGCGCAGTCTTGATAGAAATTACTTATGTAATTTAAACAACAAATAAATCTTTGTAGTTGCGTCTTGTCTGTAAGATGTCTGGAAATTTGTTAGAGAATTCCAGAGCATGTTTTTGCAAGGAGATTTGGCCATTGAATATAGCATGGCCAATAAATTCAATGGAAGTCTGAAAGACTTCGATTTTCTTTTTGCTTAATACAAGACCATTCCTTTTTATTGTATTTACAAAGGTTTATATATGTAAAAAATGATCTTGCAAATTTTTTGAAAAAATAAGTATATCATCTATATACACAATCAGCCAATTGAAGAAGGGTTTAAATATAGAGTCCATCACCTTCTGGAACTTGGATGGTGCATGCTTTAGGCTGAAAGGCATTACATTCCATTCATAATGTCTAGCTGGGACACTAAAAGTTGTTTTGAATTTATCCTTCTCTGATATAGCAACTTGCCAAAATCCTGATTTCAAATCGAACTTGGAAAATATTTTTGCTCCTGTTATTCTGCTTATCGGATCTCCTTTGTGGGGAATCAGATATGTATTATCTGTTAGTACTGAGTACAAAGGCTTATAATTGATGACTAGCCTTGGGATGCCTCTAATTTGTTCTACTCTTTTATTTACATAGAACCCATAACAATTCCGCGGGTTCTCTGATTTTCTGATCAATTTCTTACTCAACAGATTCTTGATTTCTTTTTCGCAGAGCTCTCGATATTCCTTGTTCATCGGAATTGCCTTACTTTTACATGGCTTACCTGTATACTCTATTTTATAGGGCAATTCAACACAATATTGCTTTGTGTGCCTTTCAGATCTTTTAGATCTATTAGCTTTGATTCAACTTTCTTTATCTCTTCCATACTTTGAACCATTTTCAAGACTCGTGGAGCTGAGACATATGGTCATTTAATTTTTCTTGGGCCATTCGAGGAGGGAGGAAGAGTAATAAAATATCCACCCTTATTCTTTTTTGTTCTAAATGAACCATGTGGTTCAACAACAGCCAAAAATATGTTACCTAAAACACAATCAACAGGGATGTCAGCAACTGCAAATTTTAATTTTAAGTAGTGATTATCAAAGCAGATAGATGCCTTGGGAATTTCATACTTCAACGTTTTACTTCCCAAGCCAATAGCTTTTCTTTCTGTTGTCATCCATTATTTAGCAGGGATCACTTTTGTATTTAAAATATTTACATTTGCTCCAAAATCAATAAGAGCAGTTAATTTGAACGTATGTCCCTGTATGTAGATATTTATTTGTACATGATGTTGTTGGTATTCGATGGCGAGTACCTCATTTCCCGAAAACCTGAAGCAGTATCTTTTCTTCCTTCATAAATCTGTACATTTGGCTTGTAAAATTCCGTTGTATCATATTCTTCTATAGGATCTGCTTCATTAATGGATTTGCCTTTTTCTAATTTCACAATCTAAGATTTAATAATAGAAATTTCAAATTTGAGATTGTGAATTTCATGACTTACCTCCCACAAGGTAAGCGCGCGAACCTTGTCCTCTTATTGATCTCTTTAAAATGATTTTGCATTATTTTCATAAGAGGCACCAATGAAGAGTGGCTTCTTTGAAGAACTTCTGCTGGAAGATTTCATTTGGTCCATGAAGGCTTCCATAAGGTGATTTTTCATTTCTCCTTCTTCCATAGCTCTTATTTGGGACAAGATTTTTATCTCATCTTCTTCTGTCTGTGCCATAAGAATTTTTTCTTTGTATTTCTGTGGTTGTATATCTTCATCAAAAGATTCATTAGAAATTTCAGATTCATAAGAGAAAATACATTTACAATTTTCAGAATCTGAACAATCACAAGCATTTGCATAAAAAATTAATTCTTCAACTTCTTCTTCTGAAGTATATACAGAACTAGAACTTTCAACAGAAGAGTCAAGCAACTGTTGTTTCTAAATCTGAGGGTGTTCTTTGATCACCATATTGGGGAAATGATTAGTGTTATGATTTCTAGACCCACACCTCATGCAAAGATACTAAGCCTCTGTTTTTGGAGTTTTTAATGTTTGATTTTGAGGTTGAGATTTCTTGCCTCGATTTCTTTTTTATTCTTCACCTACTGGACAGTTATTTGCAGTATGTCCATTTTTGCCACACAACCAACATGTCAATTTATTCCATTTTTCTTGCTTGGCACTATGCAGGTGAATATCAGATGGTTTATAATAATGTGTCTTAGGAACATATTTGTAATATCCCTTCATTTTATGATGTCGAAAAGATCGACCTTGCTCCTTAAAGTCTTTTCTGGTTGATAAATTCTTTTCTTTCTTGGTTCTTTTCTTGATTTTTCTCCTTTTTACTAATGGATCATCAAGAGATAACCCATACTTGCTGCATAATGATTTGCTGTCGGGGAAATGGACGACTTTTCTAGAGACTTATTAACTTTTGAGCTTGTGCAAAGACCAACCAAAGCTTCAGTAATAATTGAAGATATTTGTCCCCATGTGTAAGACTCAAAAGGCATTTGAAAAAATTCTTGCAGTCTCAGATAGTCAACAAACCTGGAAGGAAGTGCTACAAGATAGACTTGCTTCCATAACAAATTCTTTGAGTCTTTGACTTCATAGATTCTCTGCATCCAATCTCGATGGAAGTCTTCATATTGGGATATTTTATTGCACTTGAGATTCATTAAAATAATCTCATGCTTATCGGCTATTTCTGCCTCAGAACCACGCCAGTGCTCAACAATCATGGAGGTCAAGACTCCAATCATGTTGTTATGTATTGTCCCATCTGAATTATGAATTATATTTCCTTTCTCATCTTTGAGAAGTTGTTCTTCCATCTGTTTAATTAAAGCATGAGAGGATTATGTTTCCCACCATTTTGATAGTGTGCTTGTGAAACACTAGATAATTATTTTGCAGGCTTCTACCTCAGTTTTTCCTCTTAAACACATAAGTTTATATTCAGTAAACATCATGTCTACCATTTGTCTTCTCTGGCCGACACTGAGGTTATCTATAGTCCATTCCCTATGAGAATCAGGGAAGAAAGTGTGGGTTTCAAACAATTTGCCTTTTCCTCTGATAGCAGGTGTTGAATACCTGCTATACTGACTTTCCAAATGATCATATATTGGCATAAATGCTGGCTCTTTTTCCTCTTCCTTAAATAAACTTGCTATAGAAATATGTTCACTTGGAGTTTCAACTTTTTCTGGTTCTTGGGGTGCAATTTCTTTGGGGAATAAAAAAGTAAACCTGTCGACTAACTTGACAGGATCCTGAATACAGACACTTTCTTTACACAAAAAAGAAGAAGGAACTGGTTTTTCTATTTTGGATATAGATAATTGATTCATCTTCTGTGCCATTTCATTTATTTGTCCAGATGTAGAACAAATATGTTCCACCATTTTGTCTTCAACATTCTCTAGCTTTATTAGAGATTCTCTAACATATCCTCTAATTACTTAAGTAGAATTATGAACACTATTCAAGGAATTATTTACAGAATTTAAAGAAACTTGAACAGTATCAAATTGTTCTTTGACCTCTTTGGATTTGGCCATGTTCATTTCAAGACCTTTCACAGCTGTGTTTGTCCAATTCCACTATTCAGAAGTTTTATGTATTCTGCTATCAGTACCAGATGCATTGTCATCCTTTAATACTAATGGTATTGCTTTGGTAGAATTGTGTCCTTCTCCAAGCACTATGCCTTTGTATGGAGGAAAAGTTGTAGGTGTTTCAACTTTAAGGCCATCTAGTGTTATCCAAGAATGTTGAGATGAAGTGGATGCATCAGTCATTAAAATCATTTGTTGCTTTCTCTTTTCTAACCAAACATAGAATGAGATCCATGTGTTAGTACAGTCCATGTGGTTTTTCCATTCTAAAGACAATTTTATCTCAGACATAGAATGACTGAAACCAAATTCTTCTGCTTTAAGATTTGCAAAAAGATCCCAATTCAACATGGCTTTCATCCATTTGGCAGGGACTCTATTTTTCAGACATCCATCCATTAAAGTGAAGAATTTGTGCATCTCCATGACTGCTGGCTTTTTGCAGTCATCCGGAACAAAACCAAATCGGCAATCTGGTATAAGGCCATTAGCTTGCTCAAGATAACCAAGACCATATCTTGGTTTGGTTGGTCTCATTACTAAAAACATTTGGGTTAACCTCGGATCTTCATTTTCCAAAATAGGAATCTCATGCATCATCAAAACATGCTCTGACTCATGAGGAAATGGAATTTCTGAGCACTTAGGATTAGGATATGGATTGATAGAAGTTGTAGGTGGGGCTTCACCAGTCCTAGGATGATGGTTCTCATGGATTACCAAATCTACAAGCTGGCTTAAAATAACTGGATACTGACACTCTGGACATTTAACTTCTAGGGAAGAAAAGTGTACGATCTGAGCTAATTCAAACAATGAAATATGTTTGCAAGTATTTACAAGAGAACTTGTGCAAGCAGTGTCAACAAGTTTAGGATTTCTGTATAATGGTGAACTCCCTCACATTTGATCTATCCTCTTTCTGTCTATAGTAGATCTACGGGGGAAAGATAAGACGGCAGATGAGGACTCTTCTCTGATATCTGCAGAAGTAATTTTCTTAACTGACGGAGGCCTAGGGTTTGAAACCACTCGGTGTTCAGGGAATGTCAAATCTTCCCACCTGATTGTTTGGTGTTCTATTTTTTGATTTCTAGAGTCTGTTAACACCACAACACTAGCTTTAGAATCTTTACTGGGGGCATGCATAACAGCAGGATACAGGGTATTTGTGTGCCTGAAGAAACCTCTGGTTTGGATTGTTATATTATGTCTTTTCTTATTCATATCAAATCCAGTTGTCTGGATTTGGAGTTGGAGAATGCTCTCAATAGTTTCATCAAAGACATAAACTAAAAAATTTGGGTAGCAATCAAAATAAACTGGACCATTTGAAAGAGGTGCAACTATCCCTCCTATTAATGAATCTGTATATTTGTTGTGTGTAAGATCTTGGACAGTGGCTAACACAAAAGTATTCAAACACATCCCTGATGTGTTAATGCATGTATTCCAATTCTGATACAACCCAAATGAAGGTACTGGGTTTTTAGATGCTTAGCCTCAACCTATAATTTTTTGGGGTTAAGTAAAGGATTATATTGTACACAGTTGGAGTTTTCTTGAATCTCATTGATAGATTCCTTTATACTTATCCTAGTAATGACAATTAAATGGAAGGTAGACAGATCTGCATAGACTTCTGAAGCATTAATTGAAGGTAGCTACATAACCCAGTACATGAGGGATATGTCGTAACGTACGTTAGATTATATATATATGTGTGTGTGTGTGTGTGTGTGTGTGTGTGTAGGCTAATGTATGTTAGATCCATGTAACATTATTTAACAACAACAAAAAACATTAAAATCATTCCGTGCCATAAATAAAATACTTTAGTTTTCAATTTTATTTTACATGAGACTTTATATAGTGAGATAAAGTTGAAAAAAACAAAATTGCTTTCGTATTAGGGATATATGTAATTCCTTCATTGCGCGCAGATCTAATGCCTAGAATATGCTAGAAATGTGCAACGTAACGTAATGTAAACATTTTAACTCAGTGAAAATAAAATATAAATAATCCTATAAAATATAAATAATAATAATAATAATAAATGACTCATAGTATCGACCCGTGGTTTTAAGAAAATGACTACATTTAATTCATGTAGCATGTAAAGGTAAAACTTTTTTATAGATATGTTCAAGTTGGATATTTGTCTAGATATGTTAGGAGGTGGGGAAATATTAGGAAAAATATCAATATTACAATTTATCTAATATTTTTTCCTAAGTCTATCCACGTTTTATTAGGTTATGTTGGGTAAAATATAATATTATAATATTACATTTTACCCAATATTTCGCCTCAAATGGTCCACCTATTGTATTTTTTATTTACATTTGATGTTTGAAAGTAAACAAACTCAACTATAAAATTAGCAGGTGTGAGGGGAAATATTAGGCAAAATGTAATAATATTACATTTTAATTATTATTTCCCCCTAATCTGACCACTTTTTATTGAGTAGGAGTGGTAATAAAAATTGTAATATTGCATTCAAAATGTAATAATATTACATTTTGATTATTATTTCCCCCTAATCTGACCACTTTTTATTGAGTAGGAGTGGTAATAAATATTGTAATATTGCATTCAAAATGTAATAATATTACATTTTAATTATTATTTCCCCCTAATCTGACCACTTTTTATTGAGTAGGAGTGGTAATAAATATTGTAATATTGCATTGTATGGTAGATTTGTTGTAATCTATAACATTTTGACTTGGTTAAACAATATAATAAAAATTAAAATAATATATTAATTTATATTCTAATTATAATTAATAACTAAACCAACATAGATCCATTATTGGGATGAGGATCAAATTTCTTCAAATGCAAAACCTCTTTTAAAGTGAAAGAGATTTGATCTAGATTTAAGATGGATCTATGCTTATATATATGCAATATATATATATATATATATAGATAGATGTTAAATTTTACATTATAGAAATTTATTTGAAAGTGTATAAATTTTGACTAATCTTACCCATTTCCAATATACCTACTATGAAATGTTTGGTGATATTTTAATATTCAAATTTCTAATGATTTTATATACAATTTATAAAATTTTGGCCATTTTTAAGGTAAAATAATTTTATGTTATAGCAAGTCACTCTTTTATGAGACTAGTATCCTTCCATTGTGGGGTATTACAATAGTTATCACCTCTTGCCTCCATTTCATTTTTTTTCTTTAAAAAAAGAAGAAGAAAAAAACAATTCTTAGTTACTTACCTTTTGCAACTTTATGTTGATGGTTTGCACTATTTATTCAACTATTCTAACCAATCCCTAATTTTTATTGTGACTCTCTTCATGAAGAGCCTTTTCAATGGAAAAGTTCATTAATTCCTCTACTTTTTTGTTATCATCAGTCATGAAACGTGTACTCACTCATACCAGCTCATTATAACTGTATTGGACTTTCTTCTACCTAAGTTTTTTTTTGTATTTAATTATTTTTTTGTTGTCGCGACTATTGATGTTTGCCATTTTATTAGTTAAGTCTTAATTTGGTAAAATGGATTCCAACCATTCTCGCCAAGATAATTGCAATTAACTCATTCATTCTGAAATCATAAGTGTTCTATATCCCCATTCAATATTTGGCAAGGTTGTCATTAGGTATAGTCATGACTTGACTAAGCATGATTAGTTAAAATGACCCAAAATAGCCACATGGGATCCATGTGATGCTCACATGGCATTACCTCATCACCATTACATAGCAAGGGTATTCCAACAAAGTGGTACGCTTATGTGGCATGTCGCATATGGGTATAGCACTTTTCACGTCATATAGAATAGTTAGGGGGGTTCACACATTTCCACACTAACCCGAATATATAGTGAGTCGATATCTTTTGAATTAACGTGGGTCCCAGACCCCACTCGATCAAATAGCATAAGCGTACACAACAAATTGATGACATGGGTGCGATGCGGAACCCCTCGTTGTAATAAATTTCAGTAGAATAAATTAAATGAGGGGCACTACACCTCATTCGATCCAATAGTGGTAATGGCTTAAGTAGATCAATGAATGAGAGAAAATGTGGACCCCCCTCCCTCTACCACGTCATAGGGAAAGGGGGTCTATGTTCCTGGTTCTAGAGAGTGGTTCTACTTTGTTCATCCGAAAAACCTCATTCCCCAGGATAATCTGATGGTGGCTATCAAATAAGGAGCCCCCCCCCCGTTGAAATCATGGGGGAGGGGGTCTACCCTCCACCACAGTCATATGATCAACAACCCATTGCAACCATTGATTGCTACCCCACCTATTGATCCATCCACTGGTCGAACATTTGGCCATATGGCCCCTTCTTTTCTTGTGGAGTGTTTGAATTTTCAACCCCATGCAAACATATATATATGTGTGTGTGTGTTAGGGGGGGGGTCCTTCGCCCTTAGCACTTGGTTATAGTGCTATGTCACATGGGTCATGGCTTAAGCCCAACCCTCTGAACTTTTAGATATCCAACCCCACATTATATATATATATATATATATATATGGGACATATGTATAAACAACCATTGGCCATGCCCAACCCTCTAGAGTTCCCCCCTATGTTTAATGAAGGGTGAAGCCCTTCACACTTATATTATATATATTATATATATATATATATATATATATATATATATGGGTCTCCGCTTAGCTCCCCTGTGTTTAATGAAGGGTGAAGCCCTTCACACTGAGTTTATATATATATAACACTTAGCGACCATTACAAGGATGTAGTATATGCATTTTTGTCCTCCCAACACAGTTCAATAATATACGAGATCCATGCAATTGTGTTAGCATTATCATTCAAAGGTTACGGTATTACTTTCAAGGTTATTATCCCTTATTTTCCATGGAAGGTTACTTTGACCCTTAATCCTCCAGGGCCAAATTAACCAACCTCGCCCAATTAATCATATACTTATCCACAATAACCATTTCTACACCTTCCCTGGCACCTGTATATTGATTCTGTAGTGAATTTACACTATTCACATCATTGAGGTTTTGACAAAATTTAATAAGAACACTGTAACATTTCAATTCTGTTACAAATTTGGTCCCATCAAGCCAAAACCCCATCAAATCTTACCAGTAACTCGGTTATACTCAGCAAGATTTCTTCCTGTGGTTATATGTTGTCGAATTTATAATGATTTTTATTAATTCTACCTTTGACACTTTCGTCAAACACTTGATTGTTAACCTATAAAAATTAAGACCCGGTATTGTTAACTTGGCTTTGATACCACCTGTAGTGCCCTAGATCCTCAACTGGGAAACAACAACCAACCACATTTTATTAATGTCCTTAATTTAATTGTGGAATCGTACATGTTGTGTTTTAACGTAAACATTTAGCCTAACACGATAGTAATTTAATTATGGAATGAAGCTCTACATGTTATGCAAATATGGTGCGGTATGCTTAATTTGCAATTTTAATATTTCAACAGAAACATAAAAATATTAAGTGTACATACTACACAAATAAAATTCATGTACAATAATTCAAACACTTGTATGTTGAAAATATTTGGTAGGTTGTGGGCTCTCCATGTTCCTACCATCCATAGACCACAGTGTTCATAAGCTCAACCATTGGTCACCCCTGATTTGGGACAACTCCATAGACAACAGTTGGTGATCAACAACAAACCGAGGATACAACACCAATCCCAACAGCCTTAGCCTCCCATCACAGGCTCATGTTCCCCTGATCGGTACCTAAGTGGTGTAGCCAAAGTGCCTTGATAGTGCCCACCTTTCACAACGTCTTAAAGTTGGTTGAAACAATCTCAACCTGCAACGTTAGCAACTCCGCTAATGATTGGTGTCCAAACACCAAAAACTGAACCAAAGTCCCCACATCTAACTCCAGAGCCCCAACTATCTCCAACCGAGTTCCCCGCCAATTACCATGGCACCAAGCCATAATCAAGGTCATCAAATCCTCAAAGCCACTCAACTCCTGGAGCCACTAGGGCTCACATAAAATCTAAAAGCATCCAATTGGTACAATTAACTTAATAATTGCACCTGAGCCAGTTCCAAATCCCATCCAGGACTCACTGGCTTCCTAGTCCCCAAATCAGTTCCCTCAATTTGTATCGAATACCTCTATCAATACAAAACCATTCACCTTTTTAATTGCATGGCCCCAACTAGCACTCATTGAAGCTAGTGTGCACACTTTTCCACCACCCAATTGCTGCCTTTTTACTTTGGAGTTCTGCCCCCCATACTCTCTCCATGGAGTGGGATCCACAACCAACGTTATTTTTATTATGAAATCGAAAAATATGTACAAATATACAATATTTACATTTTCGCATTCTCATCCACTTATCCAAAATTACTCTAAAAAGATATGGGCAAGTAGCCCCAAAATCTATCTGAAATCACTACATGGGTGCGCAAGCCACATTTGATCATTTTGGTTTATCAACCTAATATAGAGAGTACATATATTTACATGGTCAAAATAGGAATGGTTATTTGTAATGTCCTTCAGGGATTATTGTCCCAAGGGACAAAGTAACCTATCGATCATTGTAGGCTATAGTCCTCAATAGAGGGGAAAACCCAAAAATACCAAATGTTTAGGAAAGTTTGGGGTAGTTGGGGCAAAAAAGCCCAAAGTTGGGGTTTGATGTGTCCCTCACTCAATTAATTAAAGAGAAACCCCCCCTCAAGGAAATCTATAAATAGAAGAGGATGAGAATCACTTGAGCATCATTGGTTTGGATCATTTTGTCTATGTTTTTCTGTGAGTCTAAGGCTCTGAGAGTTGAGTACCCCATTTTCTCTTGGACTAGTTTTAGTGGAGGTGATTGCACCCTACCTAGCCACCATCCTTTATTTTCCTCTCTGCTTCTTTGTTCTGGCACAGGTTCTAGATCCACTTTGGCTAGTATTTTGGTTTGTTCCGACAACAAGGTTTAATAAGCTAAGGAGCCATGAGATAGGATGAAATTCCTATGGTCAAAGCCTCGTGGAAACCCATCTGAAGCAGACCATCAATACCTTGATTTGGATGAAATTTTTGTGACTAATCCCTGTCTAGGTAGAGGTTTTGTGGCAAGCAAAATCCATACATCTGAAGTTGGATGTCACTCTCTGAGGTTAAATTTGGATCAAATCGAAGTGTCTGAAACTCGAACCCTTGAAAAGTCATTCTATGGTAGAAAATAACCCCCCGGTGGAAGGCTGAAATAATCCTCAGACTTTAAATCAGTTCAGAGGGCTAGGTTTATGGGATGGAAGTCACTACGGTGATTTTCTAAGAGTGTAGGGATTTGAATGAGCCCTTTTGGCTAGATCAAGACCTTCACAAAGGATAGAAGTTGGTTGAAGCTAATAAAACAAGCGTCAAGGTAGGTTGAGACTCCTTAAGCAAACGCAAGAAAAATTGGAGTAGTTTTGGGCGAGTTCCAATTTGAATAACCTCTCAACACTCTTGCTCTTCCTTCAAGCAACACATGCCCCATTCTAAGTCACAACCAAAACTTCATACAACATTTGTAGTAGATCGGAGCTCATTCTAAAGCTAGTCTCTCTAGTTAAATCGATATAGTTCAATTAGTTTACGGATTAATTGACTATGTTGAATTCTGAATTAGTTTAAAAGTCTTGATCTTGCATTTCTGGAACATTCACATTGAAATATTTTTGGTCGACGTTTCAAGATATCAAGTATGGCTCATCTTAAGGACAAATATATGAAATATGATCTATAACAAAGAGATAAATAGGTGAGTGACACAATAAAAAGGAAACACTAGGTAAATTTTGAACGTTGAGAGGTTAAATTAGTTAAACGTTAACAATAATTGAAAAGAAACCAAAGATATATATATATATATATATTATACCAAATAATTTAAAAAGTCAAAACTAAAATTATGATTGAAAGGGAAAATAATTAAAAAGTCAAAAACTAAAATTATGATGAAGGGAAATAATTAAAAGGTCAAAACTAAATTATGATGAAAAGAAAAATAACCATATTATATATAATGATCAAAAAATACAAATAAAATAAAATTGAAATTGGTTATTATTATTATTATTATTATTATTATTATATTGAGAGAGATGACAATAAACTAAGACCAAATAATTAAACAATTAACACTAAAATTAAGAAAGAAAGGGAATAAGCAATATATTAAAAGATTACAAATAAATAAAATAAAAATAAAAATTGAACTAAAATTAAGAAGAAAGGGAAAGAAACGATATATTAAAAAATTATAGATATATAGAATAAAAATAAAATTGAAATTGGTTAAATAATATAAAACAATATAAGAAATATAGTCTTTGATCTATATTAAGAAGTAATAATATTTTTAAATTAAAAATAAATTGGACTTTGATTGATAGACTAAAAACACAATTTATCTATGAAATCCAATAAAATAAAAGAAAAATTAAAATGAATATGGGTTAAACAATCTACATTAAAGGTATAAAAACAATTAGAATAAATACTAAGTAAAACACAATCATCTATGAAAGCCAATAAAGTAAATGAAAAATAACTATTGCATATAATATTCATAATATCACATAACTATATATCATTTATATAATTATATTATTCAGTTATCAATAAAAAAGAGTCTAATAAGCAAAGAAAAGACAAAGTAAGTTTATGAGAATTGATATAGAATAAGAGAATAATAAATTAGTATCAACTATATGTATATACAGTCATTAAATATCTAATAATAAAGGAGAAAGCTAGAACCATATATGATATCAACAATAAACACAAAAGAAAATAAGAAAACCAAGGATAATGGAAAAAAAGGAAGGGGGCGAAAAAAGATTCAAGAGGAAGCAAACTGGAAGAAAGCGTAGGAATCCAATTCCTACTAATCATCCACCCATCATCATGATTCAAATTGCCAATGTTTTTTAATTTCAATGGCCTCTATGAACTTTCTATGATGATATTGGTCAATCCTGGATAGGACCCTGAAGTCTTCAATGCAAATATAGTTCTTGGTTTTTACAGCATGCTCAACGGGAGCGGAGGAACGAGACCGACAATGTCTAATATCAGCCATATGCTCTTGAATCCTTTGTCTGATTGATCGGCCAGTTTCACCAACATAGGAAGCACCACAAGAGCATGGGATTAAATAGATCCCTTTCATGTTAAAGAGTCAACCGGATCCTTGACAGAGTTTAGCATGCTACAAATGGTATTTATTGGTTTGAAAGTGATGAATACCTAATGTTTCCTCAAAACATGAGCAATCCTATCAGTAGTCCCTCGAATATAAGGAAGTTGAACCTTCGGGAATGGATCCCTAAGGTCCTTTTTAGGTCTAGGACCTAGGCTTGCTTTTTGGAAAGCCTTGATGTCTTGGCAACTCTTATAACCATTTCTCTTGAAAACATCGAGCAGGTAGGTTTTCTCATCATTAAGGTGGCTATCATCAAAAATCCTAAGGGCGTGAGTGGCCAAGGTGTTTAACGCACTTAATTTTTGCTCAAGATGATAATGGGACTCAACATGGATTTATTGTTTCATGTGAGTCTTTTTATGGGAACACCCGGTGTGAAATGGAGCCATCCTCATTTTTGGAAAGAAGGACATCAAGAAATGTAAGGCTACCATAACATTCGACCTCCATGGTAAACTTGATAAAGTCAGATTGTTTATTTAGATGCTGCAAAAATAAATCTAACTTATTGCAACAATAGGACCATATAATGCAAGTGTCATCACGAGGGCTTCACTGGGGGGAAATACCATACTATGTGGGTTCACATTGGGGGATATATATTGAGGAAAAAATGGCATAATATATTGGGGGATATATAGGGGGTAAAGAGTTTTTATATTGGCAGGTATAAAAAATGGAGCTTAAGGTTAATGAAAAATATAAAAGGGTATAAAAAATGCTAATGGAAAAATGTATACCTACAATATCTAATGGAAGTAAGGGTTTCTTAAATTGGGAAGGTGTATTGGGTTCGTTTTGGTAGGGGGTTAAATAATTTGATTTTTAGGGGTATTTTTCAATATGTAGTCAAATTAGAAGTATTGTTTAATATTCTGCGAACACACATGATAGGTCAGAGGTTCATTAAGTGAAGCCCCCATCAAAGTCATCCAACGTAAAGGAGCGGAGGCTAAGGCTTTGGACTCAAAGTCATCAATAAAGAGGTTAGCAATAATTGGGGAGAGAGGGGAGCCCATGGCAACTCCAGAGGCCTGCTCAAATAATTCACCTTGAAAACTAAAGAAAGTGGAAATTAAGCATAACTCAACTAACTTGGTAGTGCTAGAATTTGTAATGCGACTAATAATATTCACAACTTCATTAATGGGAATATTTGTATAAAGAGAAACCACATCAAAGCTAACTAAATGTCAAAATGTTCCAATTTAATACCTTTAATTTCATTGACAAATGAATAGGAATCTTTAACAAAAGAGTTGGTGAGGCCCACTAATGGCTTAAGCTTTTCGACTAAGAGCTTTGCTACCAGATAGATGGATCCACCAATGGTATTGGCAATGGCCATCAAAGGGGCACCCTCTTTATGAATCTTATGAAGGCCATAAATTCTAGGGGTAAGGAGGTTATTTTCCACCATCTTTTTACTTAACTAGCTAAGGAAATTATCAGAGGTGATGGCATTAACAACTTCCTTTGAGACCTTCTTAAGAAGATGCTTATTAATCTTTTTATAGCTCTCATTATTATTAAGATGGTCAAGCATCTTATTCACATAATCCTCTTTCTTTAAAACAACAACCACTACCCCTTTATCTACTCTAAGAATTGCAATGTCAAGATTATTCTTCAAAGCTTTTAGGGAAAGGAACTCTTGCTTACTAATGTTACTCTTAGGGGGGTAGCCCTTCTAAGAATAATGGCACGATCTTACCTAATGATCTCCTTAGTGTTGTCAGGGAAATCGTTAATGCCTGATTTAATACAGTGCATGATATCTTAAATAGGAAACCTTCTAGGGGAAATAGCGAAATTTAAACCTTTTTGTCAAATAGAACATACATGATCATCTAACGTAAACTTGACAAATTAACAACTTTATTACTTAGAAAGAGGAAAAGTTATTATTATTGGTAGAGGAATGATTTGAAATATTATTAAGGGAGGGAGGGTTATTATTATTGTTACTAGAGAAGGAAGGGTAGCATTATCCTAGTGGACTTTGGGTTATATAATTACTATTGAATAATTGAACGTTTGAATGGTAGTCGCGCAACACAACACATTCTTCAGAGATTGAAGAGCCCATCTCTTAGTACAGTGCTCCAAGAATAATTTTTCTTATGAAATATTGGATGGACTCATTCATGATGGCGGGTATAAGATGGAAAACGACATCTTCTACAAAGATGAGATACACTTTTCCCCTAGTCTACGCTAAAGGAGAAGCTCATTAGAGCTACACATAGCAAACTAGTTGAAGTCACAACACAATCTCGCCCTCAAGACAAGGATTGCATAAACAATGAGAATTTATTTACAGCAACAAAGGAAGAAAGGCACACAAGTCAAACAGGCATGCAGACACAATACCCAACCCACACTAATGTTTCATATTCTAACTAGCTTTTCATTGAACAAGTGGGACCAAACAGGACTACAACATCTTTATCGAGCATGTTTTTGAACCAAAGGAAGCCTGTTATGTACAAAGTATATCTTGATGTGAAACATAGCAAACTTAAAGGCATAATGCAGAAATGTTTTTGAACCAAAGGAAGTCTGTTATGTACAAAGTATATCTTGATGTGAAACATAGCAAACTTAAAGGCATAATGCAGAGATGTTTTTGAACCAAAGGAAGGAAGTTTGTTATGTACAAGCATATCTTGATGTGAAACATAGCAAACTTAAAGGCATAATGCAGAAATGTTTTTCAACCAAAGGAAGCATGTTATGTACAAAGTATATCTTGATGTGAAACATAGCAAACTTAAAGGCATAATGCAGAATATAATGCAGGGGGCTAAAGATAGGGGTTGTTATCTATATTCTAATCCATTTTTTTCTTGTCCCTGAACCACTTTATGAGAAACTTAGATGAAAATTTCACAGAAATTCTTTTGGAGGACATTCTTGGGAAATTGTTGAGCAAGGTGGAAGACTAATGGGTCAATTAACTGCTACAAAACAGGTGGTGCAACTTGCACGTTGTTGAAAACTTTGATGGAGGGATCGACTGGCTTGTATATTGGCAACATAAATTTAGTAGATTAGACCCTGTGAAGTTTGTGCCTCATGGAATGATCCGGACTTAAACAGGAACGCAATAGATTACAGAGATAACCATAAATACAGAGATGCAATAACCATAAATAAAGAGATGCAACGAAAATAATACTTCATTTCATTAATGGAAAATACTGAAATATGCTTACAACCAGAAATGGAAATAAACTAGCTAGGGCGATGGTAGCTTATCTCTG
>APFE030923827.1:343-33323 GCA_000404065.3 Pinus taeda | reverse complement strand
TATATATATAAATAATAATAATAATAATAATAATAATAATAATAATAATAAATTAATTATTAATTCTAAATAAATTACTTTTTCCCATCCAGTCAAATATAGCCCATATCTAGCTGTTTTTTTCCCTTAGCTGTTTGGAGGTCTTGACTCCCTATTTAACTTTCTGCTACGATCTAATTTTTCATCTTGTCTTGATGATGAACCACATTGCTTAGTTCAAAACGCGTCAACCAAAAAGTTCTCTGATGTGATTTCTACCGAAAGACTTTGTTTAATTCATTATGGATCATAGAAACTTGAATACAAGAATATCATTGTTGGCATGATTGACATTGATGTCACATTGTTTGCAAGAGCCACAAAAGTGAGCAACACAAGTTTTTTTGATGTCTAGTGTCTAGTCTTGCATATGTATCAAAGATTATTGCAACAATTAAGCGTTTCCTCAGTGATTGATGGTTATCCTAGTACTCAAAGATATTTGGCTACCCTTTTCCAATGATGTCAGAGGGGGATAAGTGAGAAAACATTGGATAATTAATGATTTTTTGTCTTGACAGGTGCATAAATGCATATTTTAAGAAGCAAAGGGGGAGAATAAGAAAACATTGAAGAATATATGAATGAAAAAAATCGATATCAAAGCGAGAGGTCTTGAGTTTGAAACACCCCTAGATCAAGTTGGGGGGAGATTGTTGGACTTGGTAGCACTCCCTCTGTGTTTCTTGACATGTGATTAACCACCTCTCGAGGATATGATCACTTTGGTGATGAATTTGTTTAGTAACACCTGCGAGTTTTCGTGTAATGGATATTATGATCCCAACTTTCTCTCCGTGACCTATTAGCTTACTGGCACCGCAAAGCTTTAAAATGATTAACTATATCAAGAACCATAAAGTGATTATATTGATTGGCAATTTTAACACCACCAATTTTATCCATAAGAGAGTGGTATAAGGCAAACATTGTTATGTTCATCCCATATCTAATTTTCCAATTATGATGCCCAATGGTGATCCAATGAAATGTAGGGGTTGATGTGAAAACGTGAAACTACAAAATGGTGAGTATCATTTCAAAATTCTCATGTTTTTTTATTGAAATTAGTGGTTGTGATATAGTTCAAGGGGTAGAATGGTTATGTACTTACTACTCGGCACCATGGATTTCAAATAATTATACATGAGCTTCACACAATGAATGAAAAAATCATCCCCTCAAGGAACTTATATTTGGTTCCCACAAAAATATCACCTTTCGTTGTCTAGAGAAGTTGTTGAAGAAATGGAACTTAAGTGTTATTGCATTGGTGATTTCTATATAATTAACAAACACCACAATATTTAAGATTCACCCTAAATTGTAGGATGTGATCATTAATCTTTAATAGGTATTTGAAATGCCATAAGGTTTACTCCCTATTTAAATATTATTTTTTCAAAAACTAGCCATTTAATATAGCCGTTACATATTAATATTTTAATTAATTAATAAACTAATATTGTTAATTAAAATTTATTTTTCAAGAACTAGTAATACTTTGGTTTTAATAAATTAATTTGATTATTATTTTTCAAAAACTAGCTGTTTAATATAGCCGTTACTAAATAGCATTTCTTTTTAATATATTAATAAATTAATACTCTAATTTAAACACTAGTGTTCAAATATAGCAGTTACTTGGAATTGTGTCTCTACATTGCTCTCTATTTAAGCCATCGCCATGGTCTAGCTCTTCATCTAGTCCTGATGATGAACCACACTTGTTGGATCGAAACGCGTTGCCCAAAAAATTCTCTCATGTGATTTGTACTGAAAGACTTTCTTTAATTAGTTAGATTAAATTATAATATTAGGTTAGTTAGAAATAGATAAATAGTAATTATTTCTATCTTAGGGGTTATGTTAGTTAGATATTATCCCATAATGATTCAATTATAAAAATAAATTAGTATTGTTGTTTAAATAAAAATAAATAATTATAATATAATAAATTAATTTTGTTGTTCTAATAAATTATTTCCCATCCAGTCATTTTTTAATATAAGCCTTTTATCTAGCCATTTTTTCCCTTAGATATTTGGAGGTCTTGACTCCCTATTTAACTTTATGCTACGATCTGATTTTTCATCTTGTCCTGATGATGAACCACATTGGTTGGTTCGAAATGCATCGGCCTAAAATTTTTTTCATGTGATTTCTACCGAAACACTTTGTTTAATTCATTATGGATCATAGAAGCTTGAATTCAAGAATATCATTGTTCGCATGATTGACATTGATCTCACATTGTTTGCAAGAGCCACAAAAGTGAACAACACAAGTTTTTTTGATGTCTAATGTCTAGTCTTGTAGTATCAATTATGATTACAACAATTAAGTGTTTCCTAAGTGATCCATGGTTATCCTAGTGCTCAAAGATATTTGGCTACCCTTTTCCATTGATGTCAAAGGGGGATAAGTGAGAAAAATTTTCATAATTAATTTTTTTTGTCTTCACAGGTGCATAAATGCAAATTTTTAGAAGCAAAGGGGGAGAATAAGAAAACATTGAATAATATATGAATGAAAAAAATTGATATCAAAGTGAGAGGTATTGAGTTTGAAACACCCCTAGCTCAAGTTGGGGGGAGATTGTTAGGCTTGGTAGCACTCTCTCTGTGTTTTGTGACATGTGACTAACCACCTCTCAAGGATATGATAACTTTTGTGACGAATTTGTTTAGTAACACCTGCGAGTTTTGGTGTAATGGAAATCATGATCCCAACGTTCTCTCCATGACCTAATAGCTTCTTGGCACCCCAAAGCTTTAAAATGATAGACTATATGAAGAACCACAAAGTGATTATGTTGATTGGCAATTTTAAAACCACAAATTTTATCGATAAGGGAGTGGTATAAGGCAAACATTGTTATGTTCATCCCATATCTAATTTTCCAATTATGATGCGCAATGGTGATCCAATGAAATGTAGGGGTTGATGTGAAAACGTGAAACTACAAAATGGTGATTATCATTTCAAAATTCTCATGTTCGCTATTGAAATTAGTGGTTGTGATATAGTTCAAGGGTTAGAATGGTTATGTACTTACTTCTCAGCACCATGGATTTTAAATAACTATACATGAGCTTCACACAATGAATGGAAATAACATCCCCTCAAGGAACTTATATTTGGTTCCCACAAAAATATCACCTTTCATTGTGTGGAGAAGTTGTTGAAGAAATGGAACTTAAGTGTTATTGCATTGGTGATTTCTATATAAGTAACAAACACCACAATATTTAATATTCACCCTAATTTGTAGGATGTTATCATTAATCTTTAATAGGTATTTGAAATGCCATAAGGTTTACCAGCTTCATCTGAGGAGAATAACCATGGTATTGCCCTCATTCTAGGTAGTCAACGGTCAATGTGAATCATTATTAGCACTCTTTGGCATAGAAAAATGAAATTGAAATTATCATTAAATAATTGTTAGAGGCGGGAGTCATACATCTTATTACTAGCCCTTACTCACCACTAGTGGTCATGTTATTAAATAAGGAAGGTACTTGGTGCATGTGTCGTAATTTAAATATTATTTTTCAAAAACTAGCCATTGAATATAACCGTTACCTATTATTATGTTTAATAAATTAATGAAATAATATCATTATTTAAATATTTTTTCAAAAGCTAGCAGTTTAATATAGTCGTTACATATTAATATTTTAATAAATTAGAAACACTTTAAATATCATTATTTAAATATTATTTTTCAAGAAACTACTGATTTAGTTTTAATAAATTAAATTTAAATATTATTTTTCAAACATTTAGCATTGTTTAATATAGCTTTTTAGCTTATTAATATTTTTAATAATTTAATGAAATAATATCATTATTGAAATTATTTTATTTCAAACTTAGTCGTACTTAATACTATTTGTTTTTAATATATTAATAAATTAATACTATAATTTAAACGTTATTGTTCAAATATAGCCGTTACTTTGAATTATGTCTCTACATTGCTCTCTTTTTAAGCCTTTGGCATGGTCTGGCTCTTCATCTGGTCCTGATGATGAACTTGTTGGAAATAATACTAAGATGGGGGGTGAATAAGTATTATGAAATCAATAAAACGTTTTCATTTCCATACTTAGATACATATACGCTACTTCAATTAAGGGAACTTGCGTGGATACGCAACTGTGTCTAATGCAACTAGCGTATATCCAGAATACTTATAATTCAGTTAATCCATTAAATGTTGAACTTAGTTAGTGCATCAGAACTTCATTAACCATATGTACAGTAAGCAGGTGCAGTAAAACAGAACAGATCATCACACACAAGAAGCACACATGAACACCATGATATAAGGTGGAAACCCAACGTGGGTGAAAACCACCTGCTGCAAGTCGTCTCAATCTTCTTTTAATAAGAAACTTCTTTTACAATAGTTCTATACTAGTGCAGTCTTACACCAGTACGCAGGCTTCTACCTGCAGAAGGCTACAACCTTCTCTCGTTCTTCAGACTCTCCTGGAAGGGAGCTACCACCCCCTTAGCTCTTGTACTAGCTGATGTACTAGTACGTAGGCACCGGCCTACAATCTCCTTTCATCCTCCACGGACCACATTTCATAAATTTTCAGACTGGATACTCCTAAAGCACAACTCCATAATCTGAAAGGCCATGTTTCATCCAATTTTCATACTGGACCCATTAATATCATTGAATCACACAATCAATCAACACTAGCATCATCAATCTCTGAATCACCCAATATTGAATCACTGAAGCCCTGTCAACAAAATGCAGTCACCAGACCACAGAGCAGAACACTGAACTCTGCACCAATATTTATAACCAACTGTATCATCAAAAATCATGCATCAAAGTGCATACTCTACTTGGAAGTGCCAAACCAGTGTGTATACGCAACTTCACCAAAGTGAACTAACGTATATGTCATTAATTACTTATTCATAACTTCGTTGCACTTCCTGACTTCAAACATACCCAGATCATTACATATACAAAGATAATACATAAGTTAGCAACCAGATCTAGCCCATCAAATCCCATAAAGATAAGACATTATGATCCTGATCCATTATAGATCTCATCCATCAACACTAAAGCTAAACACAATAAATCAAACTGAATATGTAGAATACTAACACCAGTAAACAGTCATCAGAACTCATCAACAACCAGAACCACCTGTAACTTCAAACATCATAGCTCATATGGTATACGCTACTTGGATGTATCCAACCTCCGTATGTACGTGCTTTCATCACCGTCAACTAGCGTATATGTCTGTAAATAATCATTCATGATTTGCAACTATTCCAAACTTGAGTTACACTCAAATCATAATATTTATAGAACATTAAATGCGTCAGTATATAGATCTAGACTAAACAAGATCAAACCATATAGAGATGATTCATTCCAAGCCATTAGATCCCGATGTATCCTTAGATCTTGTTCTCCATCCACCATTGAGATTCCTCCTTAGATCAAGCAAAGCATCATGAACCCATAACCTGCATACTGGATCTCATACATCATCAGATATTCAGGACTTTCTCCATACACTTTCCTAATGATCTTCTTCTCCTTTTATAGTCTTAGGCCTTTCACAATACCATGGTCCAAAACCATAACAAATCAATACCATGGACCCAATACTTGGGATGAACACTTCTGACAACATACCATGGTCCAAAACCATTGAGAAACAATACCACGAACCCAATACTTGGGTTAAATTCTTTTGGATGTAATACCACGGACCAAAACCATAGGATCAAAAACTATCGGACTAATACCATGAACCAACCATAAGATTTCCCATGTGCGTGTACTTTTATCTGCATGAAAGTGTGTGAACTTTTCTCTGCATGAAAGTGCATGAACTTTTCTCTGCATGAAAGGAACTTTTCTCTGCATGAAAGTGTGTGAACGTTTCTCTGCATGAAAGTGCGTGAACTTTTCTCTACATGAAATTGCGTGAACTTTGTTGCACTATAATTTATCATCTGAGATGAGTGGGTTGCCATCAAGTACAACATATGTATCATAATCCCAACAATCTCCCCCTTTGGACTTGATGGCAACAATATCAAATCACTCTCCCCCTTTGACATCAAGGGCAAAGGACGGACCAAGATAGTCTCTTTCCTTGATAAACATTCCGCCGTCCATACTCCCCCTGAGTACCTGTTGAAATCTCTGAATGAGCTCCCCCTTTGTATGTGCCAAGGTTTACCAATTTGTCCATGCTTCCTCTGAGTACATGCTGAAATCTCTGCTCTGCTAAAGTGTGTTGTTCATGCTCCCCCTGAGTGTAAGCAAGGTCTGCAAAAAGATGTTCTACAAGAAAGAACATGACTCTATACATCATAGTGACTTTCCTATCACCACAAACTCATACATACATCCATATCCCATCAAAATGGAGATATACCAAACTTGACTCATCCACCCAACCAAGTGGGGATACATCAAGGTTTACACATGATAATACAAGAGTATAACATCATCCATCCCAGGCATAGTGGGGAAACCAACATAGGCCGTTACATGACCTTGATAAAAGAAATACATGACTGAAATATTTCATCATCCTTCCTATGTATTGTGGGGGTACAAATTACATCATATGACCAGAAGAGCTTTCATCAAATGACTACAATAGATAGAGACACACTATTACATCATGGGTCTTGATATGACCTTTACATGAGACCAAACATCTAAATAAGACCATGATAGTCATCAGCAACTATCATACACATTGTATGATCTGCTCCATAAGCATCTGCCAACAAAATCTAGACCAGAAATCATGTTCTCCCTCTGTACCTGTTCCATCTGTGCCAGATGGTCTCTGTCAGGCCCATATTAGACTCTTCTCATCCTGAGTTTGGCCCATTGATTTCCTTCAAATCAACATATGTGCGACTGTATCCACAGAATCATGCGTATATACGCGGATCCTCCTTAAGAAACTCAAATACAACCACTTTCAGATCAGTAACCTATAAATGTCCCATAACAAGGCATGATATCCACTGATCCTTTTGAATATCATCATAAAATCATTCACATTATATCATATGTGTAAAACACCATAATCATCTCATCAACATCAAGATCTACATGATCCAAGTAGCATCACTTTGGGAACATGATCAAAGTAGCATCACTTTAGGAATATCTGCATTAGTCAACATATGTAAATATCAACCTATCATCATATAGGTACCATCATCATGTCTCCAACAATGCAACTTTGAGTAATCATCCATATATTCAGCGCTATGTATCAAGACAGCATCAATCCATGTGAGCGCCTGCATCATAATTGTATTATATGATCTTTGTGCATATGACGACATCAGCATATGAGTGACTCATCATCAAGTAAAGAAGATGTGTATTCAAGCTTTGTACTTCTCCTTATCCTTATGAAGATCATCATGTAAGCACCATATATGCATTATCAGAGAATCAATCACAAATCTGATATGAACATCAACTATGTAACCCCAAGATGAGATTTTGTCATGGACAACTCATAACCATAGCAAGATATATCACTTAGCCATATAAGCATCAACACTAAGGTCTACTAACCATAATGCCAACAATGCATCTTTAAAAGCATATGCTCCCCCTGAACCTGTGCCATCTTGTTTATTGTCAGATCTGATCATGCATATATCAGCAAAAGGCATCAACATCATTAATTTAGGATCAAAAACACTTTTACACATCAAGACATTTCCACACATCATCAGCAGATCATTATCAAACTGAGCAAATAATGGACTGAATCATATCAGACCCTTTTTCTGAGCCTGTCCCTACTGCTTTTCCTCAGACTGACATATACGTGACTGTGCAGTGTCTAACTCGCATATATACGCAACTTTCCTTTATGAAACTTGCGTATGAGATTCAGGAAACTGAAGTTTTATACTTTCAGCTCCCCCCTGAGTCTGTTATATCTGTGTTGTGATGTGTCTGAGTGTGTTGTGTTGTGCCACATCTTTCTGTCTGAACTTCCTTCTTCTTCCATATCTTTAAGCGTGATGATGTTTTCTCCTTTTGGTATGGTGCTCGTACTTTTTTCCTGCATTCCTTTGCTCTATGTCCAAGCTTGTTACATGCATAGCATCTTACATGTTTCATATTCCTTCTGTAGAAATCAATAGGTTTGTGACCAAACATATTGCAATAAAAACAATATCCCTGAAAGTACCTGGAATGTGATGATCTTGACTTATTCTTCTTCTGCATCTGGCTGCAACATGTCCAAGATTATGACATACATAACATTCAACATTATTCATTGGAGGAGTAAAATATTTTCTTTGAAAAATTTCTTTCCTTGGTTGTTGACGGGGTTGACCTTTCATTTCCTTTTTGAGCATCTCAGATTTTGCATTAGAGTTCCTTGTCTTACTTTGTGAACTAGATTCACCTTCAATGGATTCATGAAAACCAATACCAGTTTTGATAGTAGGAGACCTTTGACTACTAAGAATATCATCCAAGATCTTAGTACTATCTTGGAATCGTAAGAGCTTATCCTTTTCTTCTAATTTATCATTTAGAATATTTACCTCAACCTGAAGTTTCTCTTCCCTTTCACGATGTTGCTTCTTCATGTTTTCTTCAACTTTTCTTTCTTCTTCCAACTGATGTCTTAGTTCAAGAACTTCACTTTCTTGTTTTTCAAGAGCTTGGAGTAGTTCTTTATTCTACTTCTTTGATTCTTCAAGATCTTCCTTTAGCAAGAGGATTGTAGCTTCAAGCCTTTCATAGTAACTGGATCTATCTATGAGTTTCTTTATTGTTGTGCTTCTTTCATTTACTTCATTTCTTAATGATGTCACTTCATCTTGCAACTTTTGACATTTTTCCTTGAATAGCTTCCTTACCTTGTTTCCTTCCTCTAGTTGAGCTTTTAGTTTGGTATATTCTTCTTTGAAGTCACATTCCCTTTTGTTCAATAGATTTTGTTGATCTCTAATTTTGTCTATGAGCCTTTTAAATTCTGCCTCTATTTGATATCTTTCTTGCTCACCCATAAGAGTATATTAAGTTGTTTCACTATCACTTTCATCATCTTCAAATGGATAGATAACAGGATCACCTGAGGATCACAAATTCATACCTGATAGTTCTTGTTCATCTTCATTCTAAAGTTATTCTGAATTTGAAGTGCTTCTTCTGCATATTCCCCAATTGATACTCCCATCGTCAGAGTTCTTCTGAGATGTCTTCTTCTTCTTAGGTGCTTTCTTTTTAAGCTTCTTTGCCATTGTTCCACGGATCTCCTTCAAGCGATCAAGCTTCTACCAAAGGACCTGCTCTGATACCAATTGTTGGAAATAATACTGAGAGGGGGGGGGGTGAATTAGTATTATCAAATCAATAAAATCTTTTCATTTCCATACTTAGATACATATATTCTACTTCAATTAAGGGAACCTGCGTGTATACGCAACTGTGTATAATGAAACTAGCATATATCCAGAATACTTATGATTCAGTTAATCCATTAAATTTTGATCTTTAGTTAGTGCATCAGAACTTCATTAACCATATGAATAGTAAGCAGGTGCAGTAAAACAGAACAGATCATCACACACAAGAGGCACACATGAACACCATGATATAAGGTGGAAACCCAATGTGGGTGAAAACCACCTGTTGCAAGTCGTCTCAATCTTCTTTTAATAAGAAACTTCTTTTACAATAGTTCTGTACTGGTGCAGTCTTATACCAGTACGCAGGCTTCTACCTACAGAAGGCTACAACCTTCTCTCATTCTTCAGACTCTCCTAGAAGGGATCTACCACCCCCTTAGCTCTTGTACTAGCTAATGTACTAGTACGTAGGCGTCGACCTACAATCTCCTTTCATCCTCCACGAACCACATTTCATACATTTTCAGACTGGATACTCCTGTAGCCTTCTGCAGGTAGATCAAAAATCATGCATCAGAGTGCATACGCTACTTGGAAGTGCCAAACCAACGTGTATATGTAACTTCACCAAAGTGAACTAGCGTATATGTCATTAATTACTTATTCATAACTTCGTTGCACTTCCTGACTTCAGACATACCCAGATCATTACATATACAAAGATAATACATAAGTTAGCAACCAGATCTAGCCCATCAAATCCCATAAAGATAAGACATTATGATCCTGATCCATTATAGATCCATCCATCAACACTGAAGCTAAACACAATCAATCAAACTGAATATGTAGAATACTGACACCAGTAAACAGTCATCAGAACTCATCAACAACCAGAACCACCTGTATCTTCAAACATCATAGCTCATATGGTATACGCTACTTGGATGTATCCAACCTGAGTATGTACGCGCTTTCATCACCATCAACTAGCATATATGTCTGTAAATATTCATTCATGATTTGTAACTATTCCAAACTTGAGTTACACCCAGATCATAATATTTATAGAACATTAAATGTGTCAGTATATAGATCTAGACTAAACAAGATCAAACCATATAGAGATGATTCATTCCAAGCCATTAGATCCCGATGTATCCTTAGATCTTGTACTCCATCCACCATTTAGATTCCTCCTTAGATCAAGCAAAGCATCATGAACCCATAACCTGCATAATGGATCTCATACATCATTAGATATTCAAGACTTTCTCCATACACTTGCCTAATGATCTTCTTCTCCTTTTATAGTCTTAGGCCTTTCACAATACCACGGTCCAAAACCATAAAAAATCAATACCATGGACCCAATACTTGGGATCAACACTTCTGACGAGATACCATGGTCCAAAACCATTGAGAAACAATACCACGGACCCAATACTTGGGTTAAATTCTTTTGGATGCAATACCACGGACCAAAACCATAGGATCAAAAACTGTCGGACTAATACCATGAACCAACCATAAGATTTCCCATGTGCGTGTGCTTTTCTCTGCATGAAAGTGAGTGAACTTTTCTCTGCATGAAAGTGCGTGAACTTTTCTCTGCATGAAAGTGCATGAACTTTTCTCTACATGAAAGTGTGTGAACTTTTCTCTACATGAAAGGAACGTTTCTCTGCATGAAAGTGCGTGAAATTTTCTCTGCATGAAAGGAACTTTTCTCTGCATGAAAGTGCGTGAACTTTGTTGCACTACAATTTATCATCTGAGATGAGTGGGTTGTCATCAAGTACAACATATGTATCATAATGCCAACACACTTAATATGTTAATACATTTTTCCCAATGTTTACAAGTCGGAATGAGTGAGATAACTAATTCCTTCAATTCTTAACATGGATTTGACATGTGACATTTATAAAAATAATAATAATAACCAGAAAATCATTTCAATAGTGACCAAACAAATATTAATAACAAAAAAATTATTTCAATAGTGACCATAAATACAACACTGCAATATTCACTTTAAGTAAAGTATTTCAATATCATCTTTATTACATTTTGAAGTGCTTTCTACATTGCACTACAAGAGATAGACATAATTATTTCCATTTTTAATATGGCGTTGATATGTAGCTTGCATATATATAAAAACCAATATGAACCTATCTTAACTCCATATCTATCATGCACAAAGTGGGATCGAGTTCATTAAACTGATAAGAAATATATATTAATTAAAAAAATTAAAAAATATTTACATCTTGAAAATTTTGATGTCTCTTAAAATATAATATATTTAAAGATGAATCTATATTGATTTATTTAACATCGCATAGCTTTAAAGTGGGAAAATAAAACAAACACAAAAAATACCAAAAGGTGAATATAATGAATAAAGGTAGAATAATTGTTATAGCTCAAATGGAACCCCTTGGGTCTACTAGGAAATCAACTAAAAATTAAGACTAGAATGCAAGAAAAAATCCATGGAAACCCTCCAAAAAATACAATTTTGCTCTTCAACACCCATAATACACTAGTGGGGAGAGTTGCAAAAATCCATCTAGTCTACTAAAGAGAGTTACAATGCTCCAACACCTCAACAAAAGAGAGTTAAAGCAGCTAGGGTTAATAGAGAAAATAGATAATGGTGGAAAAGGTAAAAGGTGGTCATAATTAGAAGATAAGGATGAAATTACCATATCAAACATGGTAAAAAAAAGTGTCTAGATACATTTTATCACTCCTCAAACCCATCTATAAAAGAAATTCTTTCAATGGAGTAAGTAGATAAAAGGAAGAGAGAAAGAAATGTTGCCAAAATGAAAACCCACTTCTCTTTGTGATAAGATACAATGAGCAGTGAAGTCTGATTATGAGTTGTGGTGAGAGGAGGTGTCAAGGGAAAGGACCACAAATATTACAATATTGTAAGATTTCATTGGTTTAATACAAAACTCACACTTTCCCCCCACTTAAATATGTTTTTCATGCAATTGTGAATATATGTTTTTGGTTTGTTTTTTATACTAATGCTCATGTGGTTTGTAGGAAGAAATATGTAGTGGTTTGTTGTTTGTTTTTAAGTTATAGGTGTAAGGAGTTCAAGGTCCAAGGTCTTAAGGAGCTTCACCAAGTAAGACACCAATAATTCACCTTCCAATTTAAGGTGCACCCACTATATTCTTTCTATTTTGTTTTTGTCATGCAAGCACATGTGTCATTTTGGGGTTAAGTATATATCTATCACACCATCTATAATATTCCTTGGGTAATCTTGTGGGTAAAAAGTATTTTTTTACTACAAAGGAAATTCCATATAAACCTAACTGACAACTCTACTAGGGAGTCCCATTGGGTTTCTTTATGATGGAAATTCGCTTCTACACTTCTTTAGGTTGATGATCACATTCATATAAAACACCCAATCAATTCCGAGAAGCGCTAGGTAGGGATTGCTATCATCCACTATTTTGATTACCTCAAAATCATCTATGGCGCGCCCCTTCAATGTCTACAATTACTCCATGTAAGTGTCCCATAGGAATAATCTTCTATTGGTTCGCCATTCACAGCTGAATTGGGGACTATTGTAGTGTCGGCTTTCCCATTATTTCCCAGGTCTATTTAGGCAAAACATTTGCATCAGATCCTAGTTCTAGGATCACCTAGTCCATTTCAAATTCTCTGATTTGTACAGTCAGTCTCATCTCCCAACCAGTCCTTTTCTTACTTTTATCTACTTTATTATCTTGGCGTTGTTCAAGCAACGGCTTACCCTTGCCAGCACAGTTTTATATCAATTATTGCAGTCCCTCCATTGCTTTCTAGTCCCTTAAGATCTTCATGTAGCTCTATAAGAAGGACGTCAAGACTAAAGGATATGTTTCTTGCGTAGAAATGACTTCTTTAGGCTTCTTTTTCCATGTATTCTGATTCTTTGATGTGGAAACTTCTAATCCATAAAGCTCTTCTTTGCCTCCATAAATGTTTCTTTTGCCTTATGCAAATCAAATTCAGTATCTTTGTCACCTACTCTATGCACCCAGGTATTCTCTTCAGGTTGTTTTCCTATGACTTTATCTTCCCTGGTAGCTATACCACTTCGCATAACTATATTAAAACTGGAGCCATCCTCACGTTATTCTTACCTCATCATCTAGATGTTCTGTGTCGGTTTTTGGTTCTTCTTCTCTTGCATCTTTGTGATGAGTACAGGACAATTCTCTATTATGTGGTCAAATTGTCGACAATACTGACAAGAGGGGTGTGTCTAGTTCTGACAATCTCACGCATAGTGGTCTGGTTCCCCACAATTATAACAAATAACATGTCTGCAACCTCTTCCAGCTCCTCCCCCTTGTCCTCTTCTTCGTCCTTGGAATCCTCCGCGCATGGTAGGTGTGCCTTGATCCTGTTGTGGATGTGTATCAACCTATACTCTATATGTCGGATTTCTATCCATCATTAACTTATAGTTACCGAAATTGTGCTCATCATGGCCTACAGACTTACAAAAATTGCAAAATAGTTGTTGGGGAGTCTATACAAACTTATGCAACAAATGGCAATTAGCGGTTGAGTATTTTACTATCATTTGATAGATAGTGCACCATGGCACTACACCGTTACTTGATCCAACAAAATTTTCTAGCTTTAGGGGGATAGGACCTCCCCCAATTAGATAGTTCTCATATACTGGGAAATGATCCTTGTCATGACCATTTCCTTTGCACTTTAAGCACCATACTTCGAAACGGGTCTCATTTTGGACCTCTTTCCCCTCTTTGAGATCTTGTAACCCCATATGCAGGCTAGCCAACTGTGATTGAATTTGCTACACTCCCATATTTGTATCCTAAATAGGCGAAGCCTCCAATTTCATAGCAATTTCCATCACTTAAGCTTGCAATCCAAGCTTCTGTTGTGAAAATGGTAATCTCAGATGAGGTAGCAACATAGCAATATACCAGTCCTTATGTTTCTCATCTGAAATATATAGATTAACCTGTTGTAGCAGGTATTTTAGCCTTTGATCAATATCCCATATAGATTCATTCACCTTCTGCGTAATTTCTTTGACCTTAGTCACATACTGGGCTTGAGACTTTTGCTTTTTGAATTCATTATTGAGCGCATCTTTTGTGTCTTTCAATGATGCATCTGGATGAGTCGTACTATACTTAATATACCAACTCAGTGCCCTATCTTGCAATGTCGTGACCAACTGTGCTTTCTTCAGATTGTCATTTGTTATATGTTGTGACTTCCACACAACATCTACTACAAACCAAAGTTGATCAGGGTCTTTTGTCCGTAGACCCCCGAATATAGGCATCTTCATAGTGTTCGCCATACTGAATAGTAGAGGTGGAGGTGGAGGTGGAGGCGTAGGTGCGTGAGGTGTAGGTGATGGCGGAGGTGGAGTGGATGGATTTGGTACTCCCACAGTGCCCTGATCTACCAATAGTGGTGCACCTCCGGGAATCTTCGAACTATTTCTTTCTTCTTCTCTATTGGATGCTCCCAATAGAGGACTGTACTCAACAATTGTATCTATATATTTTTTGAACTATTTCCTATTTCGCGTAGCTCCCATCAAGTCTTGTCTAAACATCAATTTAGTGGCATAACTCATTTCTCACACAATACCATTTTAATCCAAGTTTTCAAAGACTTCAGATACTTACTTCTTAGTCCCTTAAAATATTGGCGTTCAACTTCACTATAACTGGCAGGCATACAAATCGTGAACTCAGTAATAAATCTACCCAAAATACTATCGATCTAGTAATCAACAACCTTCGTGACCTTGTATTCTAATATTTCCAAGCACTTCACTAACTCTGGAGTCCACACAATAAGGTTATCCAACATCTAGGTAGGTTTATCATCTTCCAATTTAGCCAACCATTCATATAATTCACACGAAAAATATCAAAAGAAAACTTCGTGTTCCTCTGTATACAGATATCTTTGCAACCACTCTTCTTTCGATAGGCACAAATTTCTATTTTCTTGAGCTGCAAACTCATGCATCTTCCGATCTATCCAGTTATTAATCTCCTTCTTAGTTGGTATCCACTTATGCCACATCACACATCCCTTAGATAATCATGGTCCAAGCAACATAACCATTTGTTGGCTTTAGGGGACTTGGACCTAGGTTCAGAGTTAGTTGCACTAACTAACAAAACCCTACACTACTAGCCCTTTCAGCAACAACTTGCGTAGCACAGGTTGCAGTCTCACCTGAGGTAGTATTGGGAGATGCTAGAACTAGGTTTTTGCATCCATAGGACTGTGTGATGTTCTTCTGCATAAATTAAGGCTTTATCTTGACCTTCGTGAACCCAAACCCTTGAAACCCGGAATTTACAGTAATTAAGAGTTAGCAGATTTATGTTCTTCACTGATTTCCTAAACATGCATAACATCATATAAATAAACAGATCTATGTCTACGCGAATTTATTAAGTAATTTTCCTGATTAAATGCATTCAAAAGATTATAAATACAGTAAATTCAGAGATAAAAAAGTAATACCCAGATGCACAAATAGTCCTTCAAAATAAGTCTTTTATTATGCTTAGATCTTCAAATACAATTTCTTCCAACCCTGCGCACACAGTTGCAGGGGCCCGCACGCTTAACTGCAGACTTACCAAGGTCTTCGGGCACACAGCTGTAGGAGCCTTCCCCTTCTCCCAAGTACAGAATAGATAAATTCAGACCCAAATCATGCACTATTCTTACTTAGCTTGTGACTCTTCTATGACTTCCTTTTATATTCTTCATTATTACAATAGTATGGTCTACAAACTATGGGCGGGTCTCAAAACAGCTTGACTCTAACAGACTAAGGGGCTTTGACCTTCCTAAATCCCCTTTGACTCCTACCGACCTGCGCTACTTGCGCTCTGCTCCTCAAAATGTGGATACTTTACAATATTTAACAAAACTTAACAAAATTTGACCCAGGGGACCCCGTCCTAACATTTCCATTTTTAGTACTTGATTTTGTGATTATGATCTATTATTGTATTTCAGAGTGATAAAGAATAGAATTGTGAGGATTGTATTCATATTGCATTGGAAATATCTCACTCTTCTCTAGATATTTTTCATCGAAAGAAAAGATTGTATGTTCATAGTTTTTATCTCCTTCTTTGAAGCAAGTAAAAAATGCCATTAAGTTTCACTCCATATACCCATGACTTAAAAAATTAACCATTAAAAGAACTATTAATACAATTTATCAAACAATTTTCATTTTTCTAGCAACACACCAACATTAGCTTAGGATTTTAGGGCCTTGGAATAGATTTGTGGGGACACTCTATAAGGCCATTAAATCAAACTCTAGAATCTCGAGTTAGGGAGTGCAAATCCATTTCCAATTATATGTTTCCTAGGGATCCCTTCTAACACAAGGATTAAGAACTAGGTCATGTTGGGACTAAAGCAATTATCACCCCACTTCATTTGGTCTTGGTGGTGTGACCTACATACATTAGATGTCTCATTTAGGAGGTTGCAAGCTTGATACCCTACCCTTCTATGTGGACCCATCCCATGAATATTACCCTTGGTTGAATGGTTATAGGTGATAACCATAGTGGCCATAATATTAGTTACCTTACATAGGTGATGATGAGTAGGACATACTTGATGTACTTGGGACAAACATTTGTTAGTACTCACTAAGTACCCTCGAAGGGTGCTTGCACATAATTAAGGGTACTTTCACTAAGTGTGAAACCATTTAAGATGCTAGAGTAATTGTCCCATCCATTTATTTTTTGTTGACTTGAGCCCTAGTAAACAAATATCTAACCCAAGGAAAACCCCTTTGATCCATTGGTTTTCATGCTTTCTCTTTGATTTGCTAGGTATGTGTTGTTTGGTTGAGTCTAGTTTGCATTAGGTGTTTTTTCTTTTTATTTTTGTACATATTTTGTAGCAACCATGGAATGGATTAGTCCATTTCATTCCTATGATCTTCAGGGCCTTTTCCCCAAGGAGAAGGTTCACTTATCTATAGACGTATGATCAACCCCACTACTACCACAAACTTACCTGCCTCAAGGGTTACTTTGGTTAGTTCTTAGGGGGGTGAACCCATAGTTTGAAAATTGGTTGATAAAAAAATTCCAACTCATTATCATCCCCCACTTATACATATTATGTCACCCACATTCTTAAGTGAGGGTGAAAGCTTGACTATATATTTTCACTCAAAAATTCATCACCAAGAGTTCACGAGATGGCAACTGGTGTTCACTAGATGGTAGAACATATCTTGTCCAACCCATTGTCACTAGAGCTTCCCTCTAGTATACCTACATATCTTTTAACACTACCATTGGTTTTATCTCCACCACACTTGCTAAAACCATCTTCGCCTTTTGGAAAAATAACATAGGAACCCTTTTTCCTCCATTTGGTGCATCCAACATAGGTTCATCCACATCATTAACTATGGTACGTTTGTTCACATTCAATGGAGGCTTTAGTTCCACTATGAGTAGAATACCCATGTCAACTATAGGAGGCTCAAACCCTACACCCACATCTATGTCTATAGGCCCATCCTTTGGTCTTGGTATATCTATAAGTAGTTCATTCACACCTCATGCTAGGTTACCTTTTAGCTGGAATATTAATACTTCATCGAACACAAATATGAGCATACATGTTTCTAGTGGGTTCACATATTATTTTGGAAGTCAATCATTATGAGAGCCACCTTTTCAAGGGAATACTAAATTGCTTTGGAATGTCCAAGGGTATGGGGTAAACATCCCTATCAATGCATTCTATCCTTGGGGTACCAACAACTTTTGTAAACCATTTGGTCTAAGAGGTTTACTTGTTGGTGCACCCTTTGGTCCCAGACATCCACATCTTTTTAGTAGTCCCTTTACCATTATGGGTCCACCCCTTAGGGGTAGTAACAATTATGGTACCACCATGAGTGATGGAGCTAACCCCTCTAGTAAGTGTGCTTCCTCAAGTGACCCTTCCACTTCTAGAAATCGTTTTATGGGAGGATCACAACATCCACCTTGGATGAAAGCGGCATCAACTCCTCCCTAGACATCATTCATCTCACCATTACTAGAAACTCTTGCATTGCTTGTGATGGGTATGTGTTATATTCTTTGCACAACTATCCCCATGAGTTTTACATTATGTAGGGAACAACCGAGGGGTCATGGCGAGGTGATATCCATCTTGTTAGGGGGATTCACAGGAAACAACCCCCAAAACAAAACAAAAAAATGATAGTTTTTTGCATTTGTTTTTGGTCATTTCCAATACACGGTTTTTACTAAAAGTGGTTTTATGATGCATGGTGGTTCTGCCCATGGTTTTGTAGTTTTGGTTAAGGAACTAAAGTTGTATTCTAATATGGGGAAATTGGATTGGAAATTTATGGATGTCATGGGATATATATTGTATTATAATATTTTACATAAAATAGATATGGAAAAACTCTTGTTAGTTTTGTTGGTTTTGGGTTTCTAGGATAAAATCTTTGTGTTAATGTGTATGTTTTCCATTACATATTTTCTATTTAAATTAAGAATTTTTTTACAGTAATTAATTTTATATGGTTAAAACATATAGCCTAATCTCTCAAATTTAATGAATGATCCCACCAAGCATAATCCGTCTTAGCATATGGTCCCATCTAAACTTCCTACTAACATCCTAAAATTCGATGGAAAATCTAGAGAAGACCCCACAACACATATAACCACTAATCACTTATGGTGCTCATCCATAATCCTCATGTACGATAGTATTCAACTATGAATTTTCCAATAGACGCTTACAAGTGGTTCTATCAAACGGTGTATTAATCTTAAAAACAATGCTTATGATAACTTTATGTCTTTAGTGTAGGATTTCTCAACAACTATCAAATACCTAATAGGTATGAAATAGGAACATAAATACTCACTAAATTGCATCAAGACACCTCCACCCACATCTCTAATCACATCAATGAGTGGATATGAAGATGAAGTTTGTTTAGAAAAAAGTTCTTGAATGAGCTAGTTTAGAAAGGGTTCACTAAGTGATTATTGCCTAGGATTGTTGAAGACAACATAGGTAGGAGCCCAAACCAAGGAATAGGTGATCATGCATTCCCACCGGCTAAAATATATATATTCTCAGTTAGGAACAATATATGAAATCATTCCTAATTCCCCTAAGTCATTGAATGGTGTTTGGAAACTCAATCTAGGATCCCATGTTGATGGTGTGGTGGAGTCATTTTTTAGGAAACACAAGCTAGCTAGCCAACTAGATGGACCAACTAAATATCTATTCTAGTCCCTTGGCTTTTAAGCCTACTACCCAAACTCTTAGTGATCTCATTTAGACCTATGAGTTAAATTCATTGTAGTCCACACCCTTAAATTGTCCTTAGCAACATATAGGTTAGAATAAGAAGAAAAAGTCTACAAAACTATAGGGGGTGGCATCAAGGAGAAAAATAAAATAAAATAAAAATCATTTTCCTTTCAATATTTGTGAGGAGTACCATCTTACTTATGATTTTCCCTAGATGGATGAGATCCATCGATACTTCTCATAGAAAAATGATGCTCATCAAACCATTGTCTTAATGAATCTATTTATAGGCCAACAACAACATACGACTACAAACCCTTCAAATCCTCAATAAGGGGTGTGAGGACACATATTTCCTCAAATTTCCACACAAGACATCTTTATGGTTTACCAATCAATCCACATCACTACTAGAGTGCACAATTATGAGAATCTCAAGAGTGGTCCTTCCACTTTGGAACTTGTGATCCCTACCCAACTAGATGGCTCCCTTCACATTAAAAATACATCATTTGATACTATGTCATGACCTCCTAAACGAACACTTCATAATACAACACATAACCCTAATGCAAGGGATATTCATAACTAAAGCATTTTTGAGGAACCAGCCTAAGCGGTCACTGTCGTGCTCAAAGTTTTGAAAATTTGCCCCACTCAACACGAGGCACTCCTAACTTCCATTGATTGAGTGTATCCCTTGGATTCAATCTCATCACCTTTGATCCTACATCAAGGAATCCATGTCTTCCACATCATATCCCCTTCTAGATAATGGGTCATGTTTTTGGAAGACATGCTCATTTTACTCAATCTCGTGAGTAAAATGATATCAATTGAAGTTGAATTCATTGATTTATATTAGATTAATATATCTTTCTTTGGTGATTCTGCTTATATGTTATGACGACTATTGTTTCATTAATTTTCTATGTTGTGGTGTTTCCCCATCAAGGTAAGATCATCACTATTAACTAGCTGACGTTTTTCAAGCTTGAATTGTAATTCCATGATAGCTAATCAGTTCCATTTGTAGGAGTTTCCCTTCCCACTTTTGAAAGCATCGGAGTAGGTATGTTCAAAGACTCTTAATTAATGGGAACCTTTCCCCTAATTCATCATGATCCATCACAATATTCCAACACCCTTAACAAGATGTATTATATCACTAGTGGATCCCTTAGAACTCGTGATCCTCGAGTAGTGACTATGAAAAAAATATATATATCATGGGGGCATAATTCTACCTCTTGTGAAAGTAATCACCCCTTTAGGGGTCCTACCAACAAGTATTGACACCATTCAAAATCTCCATCTTGATATGAAATCTGAATAAGATACTCTACCAACATGGATTTTCATTCCATCAATTTCACATGACTCCCTTGATATTGAGTTTCCTTCAAAAATCCCATCTTGGTGTCCATGACTTCAAGTGATAATCCAAGGGAGACTATGACTTATGATGTATCTTCTCTCCCAAATTTGTAAATGATGTATCTTAGAAAAAATACATTGAATTGAGCCTAACAACATCTCTTGACTCATCCAATGAATTACCACCCTTGAACTAAGTCAAGCCTAGGATTTTTATCACTGAAGTTGCCACTAGGTTTTCCACTATAAAACCCCCCATTAATGTGCGTCTTATACATTCTTTGTGTATTGATCATTTCCATAAAGGAGATGATCTATCTCATGATACCATTCATCCTTTATGTCTTCGAGTTGTCCCTGATCATGGTATTAATCCAAATTATCCTTGGAATCATCAACATTTAGGAACATGGAAATTCAAGTGGATGTGGCATGGCCATGTCATGGTGTGCCATATGTTTCCAACAACCGCACATGAGTTTATACATGTTAATCGGAAAACTTTCCCTATGCTAAGTAGTGGGTACCACATTACATAACCTATTAGACTACATCATACTTTGTATATATGTATATAAAAGATCATAAAAAAACAAAAACATTATAAAATACAAAACCCAATATTATTTGTTCTTTTTATTACTTTATCCATGTATTGTACTTCCATTATGTGCTTTAATTATGGGCCTAGACATATTGGATGGGGATACAAATTTTGTAACCCATACACTGGTGACTTGAGGCATACATTCAAAAATGGCATATAAGGTTAGGATTCATATCAATCTTTCCACTCATCTTTGACCTTCCTGACACCATTTCACCATGCCTTTAGTCCCACCATCTGAAGTTGTGACATTAACCATATCATTTTACACATCATAACTTATGTGGTAAAGCATACCCTTCATGGGGGCTTGATTTTGATCTTGGTACTTCTTTTGTGTTTATTTCTAGGTCTAGGAACCCTCTTCACAACTCACCATGACATTGAAATTGATCCTAATACCTCTCTTTTTTTGCTATTTCTAGCCACATGTAGCCCATAGAGGGGTTCCCATCCTTTTTATCATTGATTTTTGGTCACTTATGCCTATAGTTTTCAATTTTTTGCTAGATGCTATGATAACATTACTTGCCTTCATTTTAATTTCCAACATTGCAACCATGCTGGTCCAAACCTTCAGCTCTGATACTAGTTGTTAGAAATTAATTAACGGAGCAATGAAATACAAAAAATATTGCGGAAACACAAATATAAAACGCATAAAGCAAGAGAGACACAAATATACATGATTCACCAAATTTGGGCTACGCCCACAGAGAAACAACCAATACTTCCTTTTATATTATCTAGTAAAATAGAGAGATATAACCTACATCATATCCGTTGTAATTTCCCCTTCGCTCTCACATAGCCTCCTCTCTCTTTCTCTCTTAGAATAATTATATATAACTGCAATACAATTCCCTCATATAAATTGAGGGTTTCCTTCTAGGGAAAAAAACCTTAAATTAACATAAATTCTTTCGTTATATCATTTTCCTAATGAACAACCCAGATTGACTATGAAATTACAACATTTTACAAGGAAATTTTACATCTTTTTTTATCTTTAGGGGCTCACTAGCCTTTGGACCCCCCATCCAGGGGGGATGGTCCCCCCATACCCCCGTGGGGGGGACAATTCCCCCCTACACTCCCCCACGTGGAGGTTTGTATCATCCTCCTGGGATATACACCCGGTTGAAACAATACCTCTGAATCAGGAAGATAATCAAGCTCCACACCCAACAAATTTTCTCTCTTTCTATCAATAAAAAAATGGTTTCAAGTACAAATAAGTAAGGCTTATGGCATGTGGGCTACTATAGTGCAAAAATTCTCTCAATGTGCTCTCTCCTTATTCCTCTTGACTACTCTATTCATCTATGGAACAAATGCACATGAAAAGAATGGAACATGTTTTCTTCCTAGTGGCACACTTATAACACAACCCGATATCCTATTAGTGGTTAGTTTTAAGTCCCTCAACTCTTAACAAAAGTTACATTATGGAATCTTCCAGAGTCTGCTTCATCACGATCACATGGTTAGCCCTTTTTCCTTGAGTAATGGGGCCTGATGTGGTATCCTCTCGAATTATGGTGGAAAATAGGAATGTCAAATTTCTAGTGGCATAATATTTTCATATGGACTCTGATTGGGGTTATTCTTGCATCATTTGAAAGTTATCCATGTGTAGAAGAGACAAAAATAGTCCCTAAAACATTAGTTAATGCCTAATAATTCCCTTTAAAGGTTTCAAACCCTACATTTCTAAATTGGGTCCCACTGGTAAAAATGGTCCTATGAGTTGATTCCTCTACTTTTTCCACTCCAAAATATTAAATATGGATGAAAAACAATACAATAATCCAATCTAGATCACACCTCCCCATTTTTGGATGCTTTTTGCCCCCAAAAGTTCCTACTAAATGAGGTGAGGAAATTTTTCCTCCATCGTTTCTTGGGTGTTCCATTTATCCTTTCCTAGAAGTTGTGATTTCAACCCAATATAATAATGGACATGATACCCCTATCTTGTAGTTCTACACCTCTTCTAAAAACTTGTATCTTCTATTAACTATGTCTAAGAATCTGGTGCTAAATCCTCCATAGAAGGTAGGACGTATTCCTATTCCTGATCTATCATGGAAGGCTCATTGAGTTTCTTATTTTGTACATTCACAACTAAGTATATGCACATGTATGGGGATAGAATAAGTTTGTAGGAATCATCTCGAACCTTTTCTAGTATCTCAAAGGAACCATATTGTGGAGCCTTGATTTTCTTACCAAAAACCTGTAGCCCCTCTTCGTTCAACTATATCTGTACTTTGTCTCCCACCTTGAACAACTTCTTTGCCTTATGTTGATCACACTTGGACTTGTATTTTTATTATGACTTTTGTAGTGTCTCTTATACCTATATATGTATTTTCTTGATCTTTTCTACAAAGTTTCAGCCCTTAAGGCATCCCCTATAATATCCTCCCTTACTCCTCCTTGTTACCCATATGCAATATCCAAAGCTAAAGGTAGAAAATATCCAAAAAAAAATTCAAATGGTGACTTACTAGTAGAAGTGCGGACTTCTCTATTATAAGAGTGTTATATATATACCCTATTTTCATCCTGGGTATTTGGATGTTTCTGATTGTAACCGCTCAAAAGGCATACCAAATTCCTATTGACTACTTTTGTCTACTCATCTGTCTGAGTATGGAATTTTATAGACCTCTTTAACTTCATTTCCATCTTCTCTCACAATGTAGTCCAAAAATAATTGAGATATCTCGTGTCCCCATCTGAAACAATGCTCTTTGGTATTGTAATGTGCACCCAAAACTATCTAAAGAAAACCTTTTTTCTTCTTACTTATTAATGGTCTTTTTATAGGGCATCAAAACACATGTCTTTCTGAACTTGTCAACTGCCATGAATAGGTATTCATGTCCCTTCCAATTTTTTGGTAAACCTACCACAAATTCCATGGAAATGCTTTCTCGAGAATAAGTGGGTACAACTAAGGGATGATATAGACCCTGTTTCTTATTACTAGGCTTGTTGGTTTAACAAAGAATGCATCCTCTTATGAACCTAGATACGTTTTCTTGCATTTTGGGTCAATACACATACCTCTATAAGTTTTCCACTTTCTTCCCTACACCAAAGTGCCCTGAGACCTTGGAGGTGTGAGCCTCTCTGAATAGTTGCAATCTCTCACCTTTAGGAACACATTACTTATCCAACGTGTAGAGTAACTTGTCCTAGAGATGGTAGTCAACAATGTTGCCACCATCATGCACATGACTCTAGCTCTACAACTGCTGAAACACCGCCTTAAAGTTCTCATCCTCTGAATATGCCTCTCTACATGCATCATGAGTGAATGGTTCCATGTGCATCAAACTTCCCAAAGTTGTGATATTTTAGTGGTTGGCCTTGAAAGCATGTCGGCCAACTTGTTTATTCTACCCTTCTTATACTTTATCACTAAATGAAATTATTATATAAAATCCATCCACTTTTAATTCTTAGTCCATTGTAGCTTACATTGAGCTTGGGGCTAATGTAGTGGATGGTGATTTGTGTGGATTATTGTTTCCTTCCCCCTCATACAGTGCTTCCACTTCTTCATATATTTCACTAGGGAATAGACATCCTTGTTATAGGAAGGGTAGTTAAGAAGTACCCCATGAAATACTTTGGAATGGTAGCATACATGATTTCCTCCCTATATCAAAACCACACCCATAGTATACCCACTCACATTTGTCTCCACTTCAAAGGGTTGTTGCTAGTTCGGTAATGTCAAAACTGATGCTTGAATAATATTATTATTTGGTTCATCAAAGGCCCTATGCTAACCCATTCCCCACTAGAAACTTTTGTCAGTAACTATTATTCCATGGAGTGGTGTCGTTATCATTGAAAACAAGGCTATGAATTTCCTCAAGTACTATGTTTTCCAAAGAAAATACTAACCTTAGAAACATTAGTAGGCAATGGCCATCCATTATGGGATCCATCTTGTAAGGATCTATTTTCAACTCTCGTCCACCTATCACATGCCCTTGATGCACCAAATATTGTTGTGCAAACTCACACTTCTTAAGATTTTCTAGTAGCTAGTGCTTATTTAATGTCTCCAGAACCTACATCAAATGTGAGATATTCTCCTTCCAGGTATAACTACTTGCCATTATATCATCCACATAGAAAATAATAAATGAATCTATAAAATGTTGTAGTATATCATTCTTTAACCTCATAAATGTATTCGATGCATTACAGAGTCCAAATGGCATGACTAACTACTCATATAAACCTTGTCTGGTTTTGAAGACAATCTTCTATGTATCTTCTTCTCTAACTTGAACCAGATGATGTCAAAACTTTAAGTCGAACTTGGTAAAATATTTCTCTTGTTGTAACTAATCTAATAAATCGTCTATTCTAGGAAGGGGGCACTTTTTCTTGAGTGTAATTTTGTTCAATTCCCTATAATATATACACATTCACTAATTCTCGTCCTTCTTTGGCACAATGATGATGGGTGACCCACATGGTGATGTACTTGGTCGAATGAGACCTTGTTCCAATAGTTGTTGGAAATGTTTCTTCACCTCACTTTCTTTTATAATAGTTGCCTATACAACCCAATGTTTGGCAATGGAGAGTTTGTCAATAACTGGATATCGTGCTCCACTTCCCTTTTCAGTGGTAACCCTTTAGGCTCCTAGAAGACATCCATATTGCTTATAGAAACTCTTTGAGTTGTCGTTTCTCTTTCTTTATACAAACCTCTAGGTATGAATTTTCTCTTACTGACTCTTCTACAAAATAATTCTCTCTTAAAAACACTAGAAAAAACGTATTGTTAGATTTGATCAGTTTCTTGGCTTGGTTGGCACTTACCAGCCAAACTTTTTACTTTCCTTCATGCACGTTGATGGTGAACAATTTCAATCATTGATGAGTCGGTATTTGTTGGCTCTTTGCATGAATCTTGCATCTCACATTTACATGTAGGGACTTCCAAACATCGTTGCACATATATTAAGGGGAACTACATCTAGTTCTACTTCATCAATAAAATCAACACTGATATTAAATATAATTTTGCATTGCCTTGTTACTCTTAACTCTGCATCCTTATTTACCCATACCAAAGGATATGGGATTGGATGATCATGAAATTCCAATCCCAATTTGTTGACCAGATTTGCTACAATGAGTTTCACCTACAATCTTATGTCAAATAGAGCATCAATCTTTGCTTCTTGACCTATATCTTTATGTGGAAGAGTTTGGTCATTTCTTTCTCTTAAACTCCAAATACAACTTCTAACACTTCTCCTCTATATGACCATCAATATTACAATGGTTGTAGTGGTTGTTGGGATCCTTGTGCTGGTTTGTTATGGTTTCCGTATTTTTATCTTTCCCCTTTAAACTTATTCTTCGCCTCCTTATAAGAGTCTAGGTGCTCCTTCTTCTTCAACCCACTCAATTTCCCTCTCCTCCGTCTTATGTTCTCTAGGTACTATTCCTATACACAAGCCTCACCCATTGATTTGGGATTAAAAAGCATCATTTTCTTCTGTATATGGTTTTGTATACCCCTCGGTATAATCGAGGAGTTTAAATGGGTTCTTTGGGGATATACCCTACATTATGGCCATGTTTCTGAACTTTGTGGTGTACTCCTATACACTCTACCCCAACTTCTACCTACAGTAGTGCCACCAGGTCCACTGGTCCTCTACATACCTGATAGGTTAAAATTGTGAATTTATGAGGGTTTTAAAGTCCTCCCACTTAGTCATTAGAGGATATCCCTCAAACCTTAAGGTCTGCATGTGGCTATACCACCACGTCAAGGCATGGCCCTTTAATTCGAGTTGCACAAATGCAATATTCTATTATTTATATATATAATGAACATTGAAATAAACTTCTAATTGCTATAACTAGTTATTTAGCTTCAAAGCATCGATCTCACATTGGTATGGCTTGACACAAAACTTTTGTTCCATTTTGAATAGGGACTATGTATGATTCACGACACTCGAATTGGGATGATCCCTTTCAAGTCCTTTGTTTGGCTCCTCTATTCCTTCCCAATATCTTGATCTCCCCTCTACTTTCTCCTTTGTGTTAGAACCCTCATATTATTATAATATCATAATATTATTGCTTAAGGATGACATGAGGAGATTCACATTACAACTTATATCTTCATCTTGTGCTTCCAGGCGCGAAAATATCTCCTTTGCAGGATTACAATGGTTATTCATAAATTCGTTGGCCATGACTGGGGTTTATGATTTTTGGCTTAGTTGATATAGATTCTCCACAAATATCCAAAATATGAAACCTACTCTTATACAAATATGATCCATAAACTATCATGGATATTCCACTTGACATTTCATCATAATAAATTTGATAAAATTGTACCCAAAAATCTAAAATATACACTATGACGTTTTATTTATGTTTAAATTTATGGATCTATAAATTACTATTTTTTGTGTATACATGAAAGCTATAATTATATAGAAAATAGAGAACAATGGAATAAAAACACAAGATATAACCTAGGAAACCCTTTCAAGTGAAAACCTAGCTGGAAGGTGAGGTTGCTTTTCTCTTTCTCTTAATAGAAAATGGATGCGAGTACAAAGAAGGATTGTGGCATGTGGGCTACTATAGTGCAAAAATACTCTCTAGGTTTTCTCTCCCTATCCCTCTTGGTTACTCTACTTGTTTATGGAACAAATGCACATGAAAAGAATGGAACCCCTTTGCTCCTAGTGGCCTAGTTTTAACACAACCTAGTAGCCTACTAGTGCTTAGGCTTGACTCCCTAAAATATTAACTAGAGTTACAATATGGACTCTTCTAGAATATTATTCATAATGTTAACATGGCTACCCCATGTTCCTTGAATAATTGGGTATGACGTGATATCCTCTCAAATTATGGTGGGAAAAACAAGAAGGTCAACTTCCGAATGACATAACTTTTACACATAGACTCTAATTGAGGCAATTCTTGCATCATTGGAAAGGTATCCATGTGTATAATAGGGAAAAAGGGTGCCTCAAAATGCTCCCAGAATGTTTCAGACCCAAATTTTACAAACATGGTCCCACTAGTAAAAATGGTCCTCTAAGTTTATTCCTCCACTTTTTCCACTTTGAAAGCATCAATATGGATGAAAAAAATACCATGATACAATCTATATCAATATTCACCATGAATGATTCCCCCAATAGGTAGTGACTCCAAATCTTTAGAAAAATTATGCACCATTGTTGTCAACTCCTTCTCATGAATGGGATACCTCCTCTCCCAATCATGTAACTTCTCGCTCTCAAACTATGAGGTGATCGTCTCACATAAAAATCCTCCTATGGAAAATCATATGCATCTATCTACACCACAAACAATCTCTCATAATTCAACAGTTTCAACACAAGGGTTGTCACAATCTTACACTTGAGTTCTTCAAACACAAGCTTATTCTTCTTTGTCCACTTCCATGATTTCTCCAAATTCAACAAGTCTATCAATGGAGTGGCTATCTTCAAATAGACCTCCAAAAACTTCCAATAGTAATTGGTCATTCCAAGGAAGATCCTCACATCATGCACATTACAATGCTCCTCTTAATCTATTATCACTTTTATATTCTCTAGATCCATGTGAATACATGATGAGTCTCATCATTGAGTAATTATATGAGCCTTAATTGGCCTTAATTCACCTCCTATCTTAGTCAAACCAACTATTCTCACAACTTATTGCATACTTTTGATTATATTTTGCTTATGAGTTGAGTTAGAGTTGGATATTTTGCTTTGTGGTCTAATGTGTTGTAGAGCCTCTAACTTGCACCTAATTATCCATCATTACCTACAGCTTTTTCTCACTTATCCCTCTCTTTTGCCCTATTTTCCTCATAAACTTACCCAGATCATTACATTTGATGTGTTTAAGCATGATTGGTTGACTTTGCTAAATGTTTGATTGTTTTTCTAGATTTTTGACATATGCACAGAGTTTCCGCAGCTGTCTGGCAATTCCGTAGCCATTCAGCAATTCCGCAGCCTTTTCATTGATCTCCATGTTTCACACGTCATTTTGAAAAACGAATCACATGGGCACGTGGGAATGAAGATGTTGAAGGTTCCTGTGCTATTGGTTTGGTCAGCAACGCCACGCATACCTCCGGTCAACGAGGATCCAACTTCGGTCAACAAAGCCAGCTCAAACGGTGCTGCGTGAGCTGAAAGGTCACGTCACTCCAGATGGCAACTCCTCCACTCTACGCAGGTCATGGGAGATAGGATCCAACCTTGGATTCAACCTCCATGACGACCGTACCTTCCAGATCACCCAAGGACCTATTGACGTGTTGTTGAACCATTTAATTAGCATGTTGTCAGTTAATTTCCAGTTTCATGTTTTACGCAGTAGGCAGTTGTTCATACGCTTATAAAATCTAGCGTCTGCACACGCTTAAGGATGAGTTTTTTAGTTGTTTTATTTATGTAATTGCTACGCTTTTAGTGAGCACAGAAACTCTGTTTTGAAGCTGCTGTTTCAGCACTTTTTGACTGTAATTTCTGCATTATGAATTAATAGAAGACTGTTGTTTTGACTCCTTTACGTAGCTGATCTTTCTTTGGGCTTTGTGGATGGAGGGCCCCCGTTCATAACAGCCTTTGTACAGTAATTTACCTTTACCTTTATGTTCTTGCCATTTCCTTCTTTTGAATTCGGCAATTTTCCTTTTCTTTAACACATGTACAGATTTGATTTACTTTCACTGTCATTTCATTTCCAGCATTTACTTTAAACTGACCAGGACTATTTTCTGCAGGTGTTAGCCCGAGATTGTGTGTCTTTGTGTATTTGCTTTATCTCTAATAGTATTTTCAGTTGTCATATTCATAATTGCTGCCTTTACTCTGTTTTCCTAGCTGATTTCTAGTTTAGTTTCTCAAGTTGTATGCTAACATATTGATGGTCTCTTTATCATAAGCTGTTCATCTTTAAGAGATCAGAATACTAATAAATTACAGCTTGCTTTGCATACTTCTTAGACTTATTTCTAACTACTTCTTAATCGTGTTTCACATAATACCATATGTTGGAAGCAGAGAGTTAGGAAGAGTTAAACATTATAACTGGTCTTTAAAGTAGTTTTTCTTATCTTTTTATTGCAGCAGCATGAGTAGTGACTAGTGCTATTAGAAAGTGGTTTTTCCACTTTGCTTTCAGTTTCATTTCAAGTTATTTCTTTCAAGATTTTTCTTTGCAAATTTAGAAGGTAGTTAGAAACCACCAATAACAAACACGCACCCATTTAGAAATCACCTTACACACACTATCACTCATCTGTTTATAAATCTCCATTCCATCTTAGGAAGATAAATTGATCACAAACAACACCCCCAAATGACAAAAAGACTTAAGAGGTTGCCTAAGTACATATAGTACACCTTCACTTCATCAGCTTACGAGCCCCGGCTTGACAATTAATGAAATTAATTTAGAAACACTAAATTGACCAAACATCTATGATGAATTAATTAGGTACATAATGCAGTTTGAAGAACAATTCTGTGATGTAATAAATAAAGTTTTATCTGACATTGTTTGAAGGGAGAAGTAGCCAATAGAGAAGCAGTCATGCTGAAGCATTTACTGTGATAGTTAGAACAGATGCTTGAATAGAAAGTTGGTTCTTGTGCAGAGCTTAGTGCAGCTAATAGTAGACTCACTAAAGTTGTGTGGAGACATTATCAGAGATCATGATGGCTATTTGATATCATCATGAGATAACTTTCACAGACTCTGTGTGGAGAGTATGAAGAGTTGTAAAGGCTTCTTCATATGAAGACTGGTTGCCACTGATGTTGTAGCATGGAGACTACAGTGAAGCTGTAAACAGATAGAATCTAGTAAAGAAGAGCTTTTGGAGCAAAACATTACTATGAAACATGCCTTGAAAGCAGAGGGTTGGAGCACTTGGGGTTGGTGCCCCAAAAGTTTGAAGGATTGGTGTCCTTGGAGTTGGTGCTCCTATATCCAAGGTTGGTGCCTTGACAAAATAGATCAATAAAGTTTGCAATAGAAGGTTGGAGCCCTTGAGGTTGGTGCTCCTAAGTCCAAGGTTGGTGCCTTGAAAAAATAGAGTTGGTGCTTTGGAGGTTGGAGCCTCACAAAAGTCCAAGTTGGTGCTTGGAAACAGATTGGAATCTTATATATATTGTATCTATTTTATTGCAATATTTTATTAATAAAATTCTTGTTGTTCATCTTGTGTTCTAAATATGAATGTTTTAACTCGTAAAAATAACAATTGAAAAGAAATACTTATTCATCCCCCCTCTCAGTATTTCCAACAATTGGTATCAGAGCCAGTACCTTCGTACAAAGCCTAATAACTTGAAGGTTGATCTTTAGAACAAAAATGGCGAATTAAAGGAAGAAAGTCTCAAATCCTCCTAAGGATGTGTCTCCCTCTACCACTAAAATAGAAGACAATCAATTTGAGTAGGCTCCATGGTTCAATGCAAACTTTAATATATGGGAAGCAAGATTGAGGAATTTCTTAAATACTCAAGGCATTGAAATCTGGAAGTGACTAATTTTTGATAGCATGATGGATGGAGAATCCAAGGAGTACAATGAAAAGCAATAAAGGCAATCTTGAATGGGCTACCTGATTCTATAAATAACAATTTAGGAAAATGTTCATCAGCAAAGGGTATATGGGACAAACTTCATGACCTTCACTTAAAAGGAGCATTGACCATGACCATAAGTCAAGAAGATGATGGAAATCAAGATGAAAATCCAAAACCCATCACAGAAGATGAAAATGAGAATGATGATATTAAGGCTAAAGAAGATCTAGAAGATGAAGAGAATGAAAAATACTTTGTAGAAGATCTCCTCACTCAACTTACAACTACCATGGAAGAGATTATCAATTTGAAAAAGGAAAACAAGGAACTTAAGAAGAAAGCACTAGGTGGTGACCAAGACCAAACAAGGAAGAAAGTTGACCTTATCCAGCTTCAAGTACAAGAAAGGAATGAAGAGCTTGCCAAGATTAAGAAGGAATTTCATCAAAACAAAAGATAGCATCATGAAGAAATCATATCCATGATAAATCAATTGGATAAAGCAAAGAAACGGGAA
>APFE030923826.1:159052-173743 GCA_000404065.3 Pinus taeda | reverse complement strand
GTGGAAATACAAAATTTTGTTGGGTATTTTTGTGTTTGCAATGGGAAAATACCAAAACCAGAAAATAAAACACAGAGGCAATGCTCTGTTTCCTTTGCTCTACTCCAGGATCTTTTGTGCACAGAAAAGCTTTAAAAAAAATTTACTGAACAGAGTATTTCACCACCATAAAGATTTCCATTCATTAAAATAAAAACACTAATACATATTCATCCTCTTTACTGAGAGGGATTTACCAAAAACTACATTTAACCAAAACTCTGTTTTCACCTGAGAATTTACTGAGACATATTCATCCTCTTTCACTCAGAGGAATTCACCAAAACATTACAAAAGAACTTACTCTGTCTCCTTTGAAATTTTACACCACTGTGTGTAAAAATTTCATTTACATTCACTGCTGTGTGAAAACAAAAATCACAAGGATTTACACATTTACCTTTTCACTGCTGTGTGAAACTATTCATGGTTTTGAAACCAAAACTGCCCCCTGGTTTTCTTCGTTCACTTCACTGCTTTCTCCTGCACTGTTGTGCATTCTTTTTACATCACATTACAAACAAAAACTTTACCCTGCTGCATTTTCACCATGGTCTTCATTTGCTCCTCTGTTCTATTTTTTCTTACACACTGCTGTGTGTTTTCATTTCGTATTTAGAAAATAGATCCACACAAAAATTACATGACATTACAAAAAAAAAATTCCCGCAATTTTGTGCTTTCTTACCCTCTCTTTTTCACGCTGCAAGGATCGCTCTATTTGTTTCATATGCGATTACATATCTTCGTTACCTGGTGCTGCGGACCCCTATTTCCTTTTCTTCATATGCAATAACATAACACGCACACTCCAATCCCCGTGTGCTTTCACATTAAACATTGGATTACAAAACCATTGTTTTTACATTGGCTGCTCCGAGCCCAAATTACATGTCCTCCCCGTGTGCGATGCAATTACAATATGAGTCGAATGGAGTCAACCCTTTTTTTCAAAACATATGCCATAAAAAAATAATTAAAAAAAACTTACATTATGTTTTGACCCATACTTCGTATTTAACACGCCGTATTACATGTCCTCCCCGTGTGCGATGCAATTACAATATGAGTCGAATGGAGTCAACCCTTTTTTTCAAAACATATGCCATAAAAAAATAATTAAAAAAAACTTACATTATGTTTTGACCCATACTTCGTATTTAACACGCCGTATTAAAATCATTGAAAATTTTACCAAACATGTCATTGCATTTAAAATAAGGTATGGTCCAGGTCCATTACTCCACGCTGCATTAATTTTTCAAACAAGCCCGTATGTACTTTGAAGAACCTTAAACGGGGGAGACCTTTTCTGGAGATCGAACGGCGGAGAGGAGGCTGAATAATCGGACGCATATCGGGCAGGATGAGAAGACCGAAGGTTACGATGGATGTCAGTGGATGACGTCACGGCGATCCACATGTCAGCACCAAACATCATCGGAGCCCTTCGTCCGGAAACCACTTTACGCTGAAGGGTGGTGCGATGGCTTACCACCGGTTTCAAATTTGCTGCAGTGGTTTTGGCGCTGCGTTGACTGCTGACCCGCGCGCCTTAACTGTTGGCCTCCTGCGCACAGGGGAAATTACCAATTCCAACAAATTTGAAATTGACTGTCCTCTAAATAATTAATTGAAAGTTCTCCACAAGGAAAAAATAACTAATCAAGTTATGTGGAAAATTTGCGTGCAATGTTAATCATGGGTTGAATTCGTTTAAGATAAAAAAATATTTCTAAGAGAGAGGAAGTTATATACTCTGGATCGAGGTATCCGACCGTTCCCTTCACTACGGTGGTAACATGAGTAGCCTGCCCATTGACTGTCATCCTTGAAAGACCAAAATCGGCTAATTTTCCAGTCAAATTGCCGTCTAAAAGGATGTTAGCGGTCTTGACGTCCCTGTGAATTATCTTCGGGGTGCAGCCCACGTGTAGGTATTCCATACCTTCACAATATGGAAATCGCAGGTCAATCAGATGAGATGAGACATATGGTTACCAATGATTTGTCTTTATGCCTTTTTACAGTAATAAATACTTCAAACAACCAATTTTTTTGGATCATACAAATTTTACATCAAAATGATAAAAGAGATTTACCCTGTGCTGCATCTAAAGCTATTTTGAGTCTGGTTTTCCAAGCTACTTCGCAATTTTCTGCTCTAGGACCTGGAAATGTAGATAAGAACCAGATGTTTGTCGGTTGCCTTGCTATTCTATCTACTGAAACAGAAATGTCTTGAAGCAATGAAATTTACCATAAAGATGGTCCCTCAGGGACCCTTTTGACATGTGCTCGTAGATAAGCATAACGTCTCTGGTTTCATTGCAGTAGCCTAGTAAAGATACTAAGTTCCTGTGATTGATTCTGGAAAGAAGATCCACCTGTTTATGAGATGCATGCACTGTAAAATCTTATTTTCTTAGATTGGATCCAAATTGAATCGTATTACGTGGTAATATTTGAGCATTACCTCATTCAGAAATTCGTCGACTCCCTGGTGGGAGAACAATGACAGCACTTTTACAGCGATCTGTTTTCCTTCCGGCAATTTACCAAAGAACACAGATCCAAATCCCCCTCGTCCTATCTCCTCACTAAAGGTTTCTGTGGCAGCTGTCATCTCCTCTAGAGTAAAGGCACGGCAATTGGTTGGATTTGGCACCTTAATCCTCGAGTAGTCTGCAATCCACTCATGAAAGGTAAAGTTACTAATAGTGAAATATCAATTATTCTCATTTTTGAATCATAATATAATATTTGTGATATTGACCTTGTTCCAAGAAATGCTTTCGCTCCTTTTCTTTTTTTCTCTTCAATTTAATGCAATACACAACCACACCCACTATCAATGTGATTAAAAATACATTTAGTGTTGTTGCAGGGCAACTTTTACACTATTGCTCTGGAGTTTTGATGTTTGGAATTCATTTTCCTGTGAAGTACATTTCCTCTACTTACGCAGGAGTTTTGATGTTTGGAATCCATTTTTCTGTGAAGTACATTTCCTCTCCTCCCTGCGTAAGTAGATGTTTCCAGAGTAACTGCAACACACCAAAGATAGATTTTCCACGAGCGTCCAGCTATAAGGTTTTACTAGAACTTGAACTCTAACCATAATTATCTGTGGAAATTTTAGAACTTGAATTCGAATCGTAATTATTATCTGTGAAAATTTTATTATAGAAACTATGAAGAAAATTTTCAACGTCGAAATCTTAATTTTGCGTCAAAACATAAGGAATATAAAATAGGATATCCGTACTTGAGTTTCAACGAACAATTGTGGAGCAGTTGTGGAGCAGTTGTGCAGGAATTACACCGCTGAAATTATTGTTCTCTATATTTCTGTGACAATAAATTCAAAACATTGCGATATGAAAACTATTAGTTAATTCGATTTAAACTTGAACAAAGAACCTGAAAAATGTAAAGTGAATTGTAGAAGACAGAATACGTACAACTCTTTAAGGTTTTTGAGTTCAGATAACCACTTTGGAACAGTACCGTTCAGGTTGTTGTTGTGTAAATCTCTTGTACAATAACGGAAGTAAATTTTCGTTTTTTTGGAAAATGTATAATCTCAAGACTTGAAATCAACAAATTAGAAATTTCCTATTAAAAGGAAACTTACAGTCTCTCCAACCTAGTTAAGCTCGATAAATCTGGCAACGATCCTATCAAGTGATTATTGGCAAGTGACCTGCCAAATTAAACACAAATGAGTGAATACTGCAGAGAGATGATTATTATCTGATATAATATTCAACGGCAAACCATGTCCCTTCCCGCCATCAAATTCTATGTTCCTAGTGGGGCACTTATTAACCGTCAATCCTTTCTATAGGAGGAATAATCGGAAACATTTAGATAGACATTTGTTATAATAGGCATTGATAGGTAATGTAATCTACGACATTTCTGTATCATTCCAAATAGCTAATTAGGGGCTATGGGAAAAAAAAGTCGAATTCTGCTTACAGATTAACTAATGCAGTCAACGATGCAATATGTTTAGTGAAAAATCCTCTAAGATTTCTTCAGGACAAAGAGCTGGCAACAACAAAGTACCCTGAGCTCTTACAAATTCAACTATACCATTTGACCTGGAAACAAATCAACGAATTAACCTTACGGTTTCGAAATCGGAAGAGCTCTTAGCACAGCCAATTCCTTCCCACTGGACCAGATGACAAGATCCGAAATCCAATCATTTACCTCAAAACTCCTATTGAGAGCGTCAACAGTGTAAAGTACTGCAGTTTTAAGAACTATTGGTTAGGCATTGAATGATAATTGCTGTAATTTCTGTATAAGAAGTTTTACTCATTCGACTTATTATCTTGAGAATTTGTTGCCCGATCTGTGTAAGATAACCAGTGATACTCGAGAGCGTTGAGTATAGGAGGACGGTTGGAGTTAGGGGCCTTAGTAATGTTAAAATAATATCGTATTTGATCGGGGAGGAATGTCTTCTAGTCTTGGGCGGATTGGTTGCGCAGGAGAGTAGTGGCTTGAAACTGTTCTGGAGCAGTTATCTCGATGTAAAAAGATCTGATTCAGACATATCGAGTGTTTCGATCTCAACAAAATACAACTGCAACAATGATTTGGTCCCTTGGGGAGTTGATAATACTCTAATTGAAATGATGTCCAAGCTTTTTCCAACTGACGCCGTTTGCATGACAGGAGTTGGAGGAAGTTCGTTGGTATCTTTTGTTGAAATAGGGTTATGGGACTTACACGTCGTACATCTTTACTTTCAGTATTTAATATTGAATGATCTATTTTGAAGAAGCTGGATAATCACCCAAACAAAGCTATTCAGCTTAATCTTTTGACAAAAGAAATATTCACAACTGCTCCATCACTATGGTAAGATATAAATTGAGAAATAGATTAAAACTAATTACTATCTAATATGATAGATAAGGATCTCCATAATTGTGGTAAAATATAAATTGAGAAAGAGATTAAAACTAATTACTATGTAATATTATATATTATAGATAAGGATTTAGTTGGAGTATAATTGTATAAATTTGCTAGAATTGGAAAAGATAATGAAATTAGTATCAATACATAGAGGAGCAACTAAGTTAATTTTAACTACATACAACCATTAAGGATAGCTAAAGATGCATGTGATTTATGCTATGTTAATGGGCATGTATATCACATGCAAGCACTAAAGCTAATTAATGTGCATGTATATAAACACCCCCTCTTAAGCATAACGTAGGTGAGTCAACATGGATGAGTCGTGGCAAGAAGGTCATTTTAGTTACCCATGTGCAATACATGAAAGAAGAAAGAGGGAAAACCCAATGGGAACAAAACACCTCCCTCAAAATAGAATGCGCAACTAAAAGAAAAGATAATTGCTAGGCAATTATGTCCTTCACCCCAAGACAATATTGCAGAAAGTGAAACTCCTGCTTAGTGAAAGTCTTGACGAAGATGTTGTTAGTTTTCTCAAATCTGGGACAATACTGCAGATCGATGATCCTATCATGAATCAATTCTCTGATGTAGTGCATGTGGATCTCAATATGTTTGGTATGTTGCCACTGCACAGGATCTCTATAAAAGTTCAATGTACTCTAATTGTCACACCATATAACAATTGGAAGATGGACAATGATAACAATCTTGGAAAAGGAATGTTGCAGCCAAATGGCCTGAATGGAGACATTGACTGCTCCTAGGTACCCGATCTCTGTTGATGATAAATCAATGATAGGTTGCTTCTTCCTTGACCAACAAATGGGGTGGGATCCCAAACTAAGTACATAGCCAAAGGTGGACTTGCGATCAAGGTTGTTGTCAACCCAATCTAAATTTGTGAACTTAAGGAGATGCAAAGAATAATTAGCTACATAATGAATCCCATAGGTGATTGTCCCTTGGACATATTGAAGGATATGTTTTGTAGCTTTCTAGTGTAACTCATGTGGTTGTTGCATGTATTTGGAAATTGCTTCTATGGCATATGAGAGATAAATATGGGAGTGAGTGAGAAAAAGAAGACTCCCCACAAATTGATGATACAATGTGTAATCAACTAATGGTGTGTCTTTTCCATCCTCAAGCTTTATCCCTGACAAGAAAGGTGTCATTGCTAGCTTGCAATCACTCATATAAAATCATGCCAAAGGATCTCTAGAATATTTCGGTTGAGAAATGGTAATCCCATGAGCATTCTTAATGATCTCTAATCCTAGGAAGAAATTGAGTAAGGTCGTGTTTGTCATAGAAAATGGTTTATGCAATGTAGTTTTAATCTCAACAATGGCAGAAATTGAACTACCTTTTATCAAAAATCATCTATGTAGAGTACTATGATCAACAAGGAGTAAGATTTCTTAATAAAATAAATGTTGGAATCAAATTTGCAGCGTATAAAATTTTGAGACAAGTAGGAATCCATCTTTGCATACCAAGATCTAGGTGCTTGCTTGAGGCCATATAGAGAAATATTTAGTTTGCATACTAGAGATGCATGTATCCCTATGGCCACTCCATGTAGATTTTCTCCTTGAGATCACTATGAAGAAATACATTCTTTACATCCATATGATGCACGTCCCACGATCGAGAGCAAGCCAAATATAATTTATTTTTTTCCACTGGAGCAAAAGTCTCATGATAGTGAACACCATGTACCCACTGAAAACATTTGGCCACCAACTATGTTGTATATTGTATAACTTGGCCATAGGTTTCTTACTTGGTTTGGTAAACCCACTTGTGATTGATAAGTTTACAACTGGAATGTAGTAGAACTAAGTCCCAGTCAAGGGGGCTTCACTCAATGAACCTTTGACATATCACGTGTGTTCATGGCATACTAAACAATACCTTTAATTTGACTACATATTGGAAAATACCTCTAAAAATCACATTATTTAACCCCCTACCAATATGAATCTAATACACTTTCTTAATTTAAAAAAACCCCTACTTTCACTATATATTGTAGGTATCCATTTTTTTATTAACATTTTTTATACCCATTTATATTTTTTCATTAACTTGGAGCTCTATTTTTTATACTCGTCAATATAAAAACCCTTTACCCCCTATTATATGCTAATTATATTATGTCATTTTTTCCTCATTACATATCCCCCAATATGAATGCATGTAGTATGCTATTTCTCCCCAAATGAAGCCCCTGCGGTTCCAGTTTAGTTCTCAGAGAAAGAGTTGCATTCCTCATCCATAACTACTTCCCATGCATGATGTCCAAATACTTCTAGATAAGTATGTGGATGAGATACATGGATCATATAAACATGCATGGCTCCATAGCTGAGAGTACTTGCAGAGCGTCCTTGAACTGAGGTCTCGTGGCAGGATCATCTAAAAGTTCACTCGTGTTGTGCCATTTTCATGTTGAAGGTGGTCGAGAATATTTTGAATTGTGTGAGGAAGTATTATCTCGATGTTCAACAACTAGTGGTCCAATAATGTTGTAGGAAAAGGCTCATCTAGATCAGGAATCTAATCCGAAGTATCATCTGCATACTCATCAACTCGTGGTGACTATAATGTTGTAATAGTTTCATTTGGTGGTGCATGCAAAGGATCTTCTTCAAACTTTACACTCCTTATGATAAAGAGCTCTTTAATGTTGATATCAAGCAATATATACCCTTGAACTTCATCGGAATTTTTAATGAACATGCATTCCTTTCTCTAAGGCTCCAAACCCTTTCTCTTCTCTGTAGGAATGTGTGCCCATGCTCAAGATCCGAAAATGCAAAATGACTAAATTCAGGGTGCATGCTAGCTCAAGACTCAAAAGGTGTTTTTCTAGTAACAAATTTATGAGATCTATTTTGGATGTATGAAGATCTATTTAGTTGATAGCTTCAACCCAAAATTTTGATGGGAGAGATATTGCATGCAACATGCAATTAACCATCTCTTTCAAAGATCTATTCTTCCTCTCGACCACCCCATTTTGCTACGAAGTGTAAGGAACCATGTGCTACAACTGTATGCCTAATTCATTACAAAGGTTCCAGATATCTTTGTTGATATATATTCCTTCCCATTATCTGCATGGGGGATCTTAATGTTTTTTCCACATTGATTTTCCACACATTTCGAAAATATTTAGATGCTAAAAAACTTCAGACTTGAGTTTCAGGAAGTGAACCCAAGTGAATCTCATGTAATCATCTATAAATGACAACACATTTTTCTTTTCTCATTGAAAGTTCTCAAAATGGGCTCATGAGATCATTGTTTACAAGATCCAAAGGTGAAGAGGCTCTCTATGCATGCCCCTTCTCGAATGTATCTTGTGGATGCTTTAGAAGAGCACATCCATTGCAAACACCCTTTCAAAATGCAATGGCTAACAATCCTTTGATTATCCCTTGCTTGTTAAGTTGTTGCATATATCTAAAATTCAAGTGTCCAAATCTCTTGTGTCAAATCTAATTTCTTCATTTTCATATGTTAGTAGCAAAATGGAATATGAATAATGAATAAAATTAGAAACGGTATACAAATTAGGCTAGTCATTTACCTTGCTAAATGAAATCCTTGAGTTGGTTTTCGAGTCATAAATGCTCATAGATACGGGGTAAATTCCACTTTCCTTCCAGTGCGAGTGTGTCATCTAATACACTAAAAGTAAATTCCACTTTCCTTCCAGTGCGAGTGTGTCACCTGGTACACTAAAAGAAGATTCACATGCAATACATTCTCAAATATTCCATCGTCGAACTACACTCTTCCTTATATAGTTGCTTCAACTACAGAATTCTCCCTCGTGAGAATAGGAGGTCTCGCTTATGGTTGTATAGAAGAAAGAGATCCATTGAAGAAGTCATATATTGACAACAGCAAGATTACCTGTGGAAATCGACATATATATATTGGGGACCGACCGTAATTAGAAAACACATCAATTATTTGGGGGTACCTTTCCGATGTCTGGGGTGTATGGAGATTGGACACCTAATTGAAAATTGCCCATCCTAAATCAATGGTGGAAATCCTAGGGATTGTTTGCTATCTATCACCAATTGATTTCCTGATGGGCTTAAGAAAACTGAGGTCTGTCAACAATTTTCTGTTGATCCTCTAATGCATGCACTTGAAGACGTTCCTTTATCTCAGGAGGATAATAGGGTCGATCAATCATCCTCTTCTATTGCTGCTGAAGGTGGGTCTACTCACAGAGAGTCTCGGGCCTATACGTTGCATGTGCATGATTTTACCAGATGCTCTTGGCGTCCACATGGTCACAGTTCTCCAAACACATATATGGGTTCCACACAGAAAAATGCTTTTTCCCAGCCTATCAATCAAACATCCAAGGAGATGCCAACAGAGAAACTACTTTCCTCTCCTATATCCATTGACCATGAATTGGAGTCTCTCACAAGTAATCTAATGATAGGTATGGAGCCATTATCTGTTATAAAAAATTTTATCCATACGTCAGTTACCTAGACTACTCTGAATTCTAGTCGAGGCAACTTGCAAAGAAAGAAAAAACCTACTAGATACAAAAATATTGTTTAATGCGGGGAAGTCGACATGGAACTCAATCAACGGTTCTCTGAGTTTGTGGAACAAGCTCTCACCCCATCTTTCGGTCTTGTCCCACACTAGGAATTGGATTCTTCTCAGGAATCATTGGAGATATGGGTACTTCAAGCACAGAAACCCATTGGTACTTTTCCTTAATGATGATTGTCTCCCTCAACTTATGGGGGTTGGGATCTGCCCTCACCCAAAGATCCCTTTGATACATCATTCACTACAATAAACCAGCCATCATCTTGATACAAGAAACTATGATCGGAAATGCTAGACATAGGGATCTCCTTCTAAAAATTTGCCCCATCTAGGCAGTATGTGCAGTGAGTCCGTGTGGGCATTTTGCAGGACTAGCGGCTATGTGGGACACATCAATTTTCTCCCTCCAAGAATACAGATCCTTTGTTGGAATTATATTAAAAGGATTTTTAAGAGGTCTTGGCAGTCATATTAGGATCTACAACATCTATGGTCCATATAGTTACCACAAAGTATTCTGGGACAAAATGGATGATTGTGGATTGCTAGATCTACATTCTGCTATTATGGTAGGGGATTTAAATTTTACCATGGACGATAATGAATGTCGGAGCCAGAGGGAAAATCATGATCCACTTGGGGTTTACTTTAACGACCTATTTAATCGTAAAATGATCTATGACATCCTCAGCTCTCCCTTGAGGCCTACCTGGCGGAATGGGAGGACTTGTTCTGAAGGCATTTCCAAGAGAATTGGTCGATTCCTTGTGGACTCTTCACTTATTGGTCTACTCAATCAAGTCCAATCATCCGCTTCATTTATCAACATTTTCTACCTTGATCAGATATCATTGGATTGGTGCGATAAGTAGGTTTTGAAGCCTCCTTTTAAGTTCAATCATGGATGGTTAGTTGATCATGGTTTCGCTACACTAGTTTGAGAGTGTTGGGAATTGCCTCCAGTAATAACCATAGCCAATTGCATGGATTTTATTAGCTACAAATTGAAGAGACTGAAAAGCGAGGTTCGACCCTAGATATGCCCTCGGAAAGCAAGCATGTGAATGGAGCTGCGATCAATCGAGCAACAAATTGAGCTGCTTTCTGATCCTCATGATCCCTCATATTTCTTTGAACTATCAAAGCAAGAACTTATCCGTTTGATTAAGAAGAGAGGTGTTATTCTTAAACAACGAGAGGATGAATGGAGACTCAAAAGTTGGATGTGTTGGATTAATGAAGGGGATAGGAACTCCCGATTTTTTTCGCAAAGCTGCTAATATCCATAAAAGCTTTAACGCCATTTGAACCATCCACGATGAAGACAACCGACCCCTTCATAATCAATATGACATCCACAAGGATGCTCTCAAACACTTCAGGTGTCTATATGGGGCTTCGATGAACAGGTTGAAAATATAATTTCAACTTGTCGTGCTGCATTTAATTCACAAAACCACCAGACCTTATCGAACCACTTTTCACGAAAAGTGGTTTTCCTTTGAACAGACCCGATAAAACCCTGAGGTGACGCGTGTCCTCAGTACATTTTCCAAAACCGTTGTTTATCGGAGCATAAACTTCAGCAGAAATGGGCCTTCCAATATTGACCACAGCCGTCCAATTTTTTGAGGGTAGATCAACGGTTGATGTACAGCCACAGAGCTGCACCATTTGCACATTGCGTGAAGTTTTGTTTTGACCGCCGTTTACTGCAGTGAAGTAATTAATGGTATTTACGTTGGTTCGTAGATTGTAGGTAAATGCTTTAATTTTATTATTTCTTATGCACGGAAGTATGGAAAATTAAATGAAAGGTATGGTCATTTTTTTGTTAAAAAAATATACGCAATGTAATATGTAAAAAATAAAAAATAGAAAAGCTCGTGTGTCGTTTTTTTTTGTAGTTGTTGTTATTTAGTGAAAAACAAGAGGGGGAGCATGCAATGAAGAATATGCAATACGCAGCAGCGTAAATATATCAGGTCTTTTTTGTTGAAAGGAATTTGTTTTTGTGGTTGAAAATGAAATGTAATGCGCTCCAACATATGTAAGAATTTTTTTTATTATTTACAGCAGTAAATGTAAAAGGAAATTTTTACACAACAGTGTAAAATTGTTTAGGTAGAGACAAAGTAATTTTTTGTTGAAATGCTTTTGGTTTAATCCCTCAGACAGAGGAAGTATATTTTTGTAACAACAGTTGTCTTTGATTAATGAATACAAAGCTTTTGTGGGTGTGTGTAATACTCTGTTCTCAGAAAATAATTTGTTTATAGCTTCCCTGTGTTAAAGATCCTGAAGAAAAACAGAGCATTGTTCTCTGTTCAGGTTATTTGTTTTGGAATTTATCAGAAAATTCCCAATAGTGGTATCAGAGCTTTTCCAGGCTCTTTGAAGGTGTCAAAGAAGTTGAAGGAAAGATTTTTTTGCTACAACAACTTCTCCAATAGAGTGAAGACTCAGTAAAAAAAAATCCAAGGTATTTCTCAAGTTTTTTTTTGTGTTGTTGCTGAAGAAACAGTGAGTTATTTTAAAAAAACACAGTCAAGTATTAGAAGCATAGTTTAGAGTGCAAGAATGGCCAGCACCAGTACTAGCATGGGTATGTTTAATACTCAGCTCCCACAGTTTAATGGAAAAAACTATGACTATTGGGCAATAACCATGAGAGCCCTGTTTGCTTCTCAAGATTTATGGGAATTAGTTGAATATGGTTTTGAAGAACCAACGGATGAAAATGAGTTTAACAGATTAACTCAGGCAGAGAAAGATCTGTTGAAGAGAAATAGGAAGAAGGATTCAAAAGCCCTCGTATTTTTGTATCAAGCAGTGCATGAGAGTGTGTTTCCAAGGATAGCAACAACCAAGACATCCAAAGAAGCATGGCAAACTCTCAAGACAACCTATCAAGGAATGGAGAAAGTGAAGACAACAAAACTACAATTGCTGAGGAGAGATTTTGAGAATCTTTGCATGAAGGAGTCAGATAATATTGACTCATTCTTCACACATGTAATTGGTCTGGTCACTTAGATAAGGTATGATGGAGAGATTCTTGAAGAAAGGAGGATTGTGGAGAAACTATTGAGAATCCTACCCTCAAAGTTTGATGTGATTGTCACCACCATAGAAGAGACAAAGGATCTCTCAAACTTCTCAGTTGATGAGCTACATGCATCACTGATAACACATGAGCAGAGCTTGAGTAGAAACGAAAACTCATCTCTAGAGCAAGCCTTTAAGACCCAGATGTCTTTTGGAAGAGGAAGAGGTCAAGGCAGAGAGAGCAAGAGAGGAAGAGGCAGAAGCCAAAATAGAGGTGGAAGAAACAGTCCAGCAAATGCTCAAGGAAGAGGTAGCAATCCAAATCAGAACCAAAGCCAAGGCAGCAGCCAACAAAGTGAACAACATCATGCTCAAGGACAAAGGTATGAAAAATCCAATGTCCAATGTTATTATTATAAAAAATATGGGCATTATGCCAATGAATGTAGGAAGAAGTAACATGATATGAATAATAGATCTAGTGCAAATATCACTAGAGAAAATATCAACCAAGATAATGTGCTTTTAGCTTGTAATATGGCTGAAACAAACAGTGATGATATATGGTTTCTAGACTCCGGTTGCAGCAACCATATGATAGGAAACATAACCTTGTTTTCTAAATTAGATCAAAATGTGAAATCAGAAGTCACACTTGGGACTGATAGTAAAATTTCTGTTATGGGAAAATGAGAAGTTAAAATATTTACAAAAAAAGGTGAAAAGAAAACCATAGCAGATGTCTACTATGTTCCTGGAATGAAATGTAACCTCTTGAGGATTGGTCAGCTTGTTCAAAAGGGGTACAATGTTTTCTTTGTGAATGATGTATGCACCATCATGGATAGAGCACCCAACAAAAGATGTATTACTGAAGTGAAGATGACAAGGAACATGATGTTCCCTCTCAGAATAAAGGCAGATTTGAAAAACAAAGAAGTAATTGCAGCAGTTACCCAAGAGGCTTTCCAAAGCGTACCAAAGGATGAAAATTGGTTGTGGCACTTGAGATTTGGACATCTCAACTTTGGAGGTCTTAACTTGTTGAGTAGAAAAGGAATAGTAAGAGGATTACCATTGATAGAGAAACCAGACAACCTTTGTGAAGGTTGTATTTTGGGGAAACAACACAAAGAAAGTTTTCCATTAGGGAAAAGCATAAGGGAAAAAGCACACTTAGAGATTGTTCACTCAGATGTATGTGGACCGATGCAAACTCCATCACTAGCAGGCAGCCAATATTTTCTAAAATTCATTGATGATTTTACTAGAAAGACTTGGGTTTACTTTCTAAAGAACAAAAGTGAAGTGTTTGAAAAATTTTGAAATTTCAAGGCACTTGTAGAAAACCAAAGTGGGCTGCATATCAAAGTTCTAAGAACTGATAGAGGAGGTAAGTATATCTCCAAAGAATTCCTACGGTTTTGTAGAGAAAATGGAATTCACAAACAATTTACCACTAGGTACACTCCGCAGCAAAATGGAGTAGCTGAAAGGAAGAATAGGACAATCATAGATATGGTGAGGAGCATGTTGAAGGCAAAGCATTTGCCAAATGATTATTGGGCTGAAGCTGTAAACTGTGCAGCATATATTTTGAATAGGTGTCCTACAAAGCAGTCATGAACAGAGTGCCAGAAGAAGCATGGAGTGGGAGAAAGCAATGAGTCACCCACATGAAAGTTTTTGGATGTGTGACTTATGCACACATTCCAGATCAGCTGAGGAGGAAGTTGGACAGCAAAGGGGAGAAATGTATTTTCATTGGATACAGTGAGGAATCCAAAGCTTACAGGTTGTATGTCCCATCTACCAAGAAGTTTTTTGTGAGCAGAGATGTTCAATTCATTGAGGAGGAAACTTGGGATGGAAGCATAGAGAAAACAGTGAATGTTAAAAACTGTTTGTCTCATGATGAAGATGATGAGGAGATGGCTGAAATACATCCCCAAATAGCAGTACCAACACAAGGGCAGCAAGGAACACCCTTGAGGAGAAATGAAAGTGCTTCTCCAAGAACACCACAAGGAGGAAATTCAAGTGCTTCTTCAAGCACTT
>APFE030923826.1:118236-158216 GCA_000404065.3 Pinus taeda | reverse complement strand
CTTCAAGCACTTGTACACCAAATGAAAGAGGTAAGAAGTTCAGAAATTTAAGTGATATTTATGAACAAGAGGTAGCAAATGAAGGTATGAATTCTTTGTTTGCATTATATTGTCATGTTGATAACCCTATTCATTTCGAAGAAGCAATTAAGGATAGGAAATGGATAGAAGCTATGGATGAGGAGTTCAATGCCATAGAAAGAAACAAGACATGGGATTTGGTTGAACTACCAAAAGGAAAAGAAGTCATTGGAGTCAAATGGGTTTACAAGACCAAGAGTAATGCTGAAGGCAAAATAGAAAGATACAAAACAAGACTGGTTGTCAAACGATACAAGCAACAATATGGGAGAGACTATGAGGAAAATTTTGCACCGGTTGCTAGAATGGAAACCGTGAGAGCAGTGCTATCCATAGTAGCACAAAACAAGTGGAAAGTTTACCAAATGGACTTGAAGTCAACATTCCTAAATGGAGTGTTAATGGAAGAGGTTTACATTGAACAACCTCTAGGCTATGAAAATAAAGGTCAAGAGCATAAAGTGTGTAGATTGAAGAAAACTCTTTATGGGCTGAAGCAAACACCATGAGCGTGGTACAGTAGGATAGATTCCTATCTACTAGAAAATAGATTTGAAAAATGTGAGGAAGAACCCACCCTCTACATCAAAGAAAAATATGGTAAAATTCTAATTGTTGTGTTATATATTGATGATGTTATTTTCACAGGTAATGATGATTATCTCATTGAAAATTTCAAAACAGTCATGAAAGAGGAATTTGAGATGACTGACATGGGTTTGCTGAGATACTTCTTAGGAATAGAAGTAGATCAAAATGGAAATGGAATTTTATCTCACAAGAGAAATATGAAAATGAAGTATTGGAAAGATTTAACATGCAGGACAGCAAGGCAGCAATCACTCCCACAGTGATGGGATTAAAACTCAGCAAAGAGGACAGCAGCAAGGATTTTGATCCTAGCTTGTATAAGAGCATAGTTGGCAGCCTAATGTATTTGATTGCAACTAGGCCAGATATAATGTTTGCTGTTAGTTTAATTTCCAGATTCATGGAGAGACCAAAAGAAGCACATTGGAAGGCAGCAAAAAGAATTCTGAAGTATGTTAAAGGTACTAAAAGGTTTGGCATTTTATATACTATCTCAGAATGTTCAGATTTAATTGGATACACTGATAATGATTGGGCTGGAAGTGTAGATGATCGGAAAAGCACATCCGGTTATGTTTTCCACATGGGTTAAGGAGCTATTTCATGGGCTTCTAAGAAACAACCTATTGTAGCGTTGTCTACAGCAGAGGCTAAATATGTGGCAGTTACAGTAGCAGCATGTCAAGCAGTTTGGATGAGAAGGACGTTAAGGAGTTTTGGCCAAGAGCAAGCAAAATGAACAATGATTTTTTTTGTGACAATAGCTCAGTTATTGCATTATCCAAGAATTCTATGTTTCATAAGAGAACGAATCACATTGACACAAGGTTTCATTATATCAGGGAATTGGTAAACAATGGAGAAATTGTTTTAAAACATTGTAGGACTCAGGAGCAGGTCGCAGACATTCTGACCAAGCCATTGGAACAGAAAAGTTTCGAATTTTTGAGTAAATGTTTGGGTATGACTGATAAACCAGCAGTTGAAATTAAAGGGGAGTGTTGAAAATATAATTTCAACTTGCCGTGCTGCATTTAATTCACAAAACCACTAGACCTTATCGGACTGCTTTTCACGAAAAGTGTTTTTCCTCCGAACAGACCCGATAAAACCCTGAGCTGACGCGTGTCCTCAATACATTTTCCAAAACCATTGTTTATCGGAGCATAAACTTCAACGGAAATGGGCCTTCCAATATTGACCACAGCCGTCCGATTTTTTGAGGGCAGATCAACGGTTGATGTACAGCCACAGCCCTGCACATTGCGTGAAGTTTTGTTTTGACCGCAGTTTACTGCAGTGAAGTAATTAATGGTATTTACATTGGTCGTAGGTAAATGTTTTAATTTTATTATTTCTTATGCACAAAAGTATGGCAAATTAAATGAAAGGTATGGTCATTTTTTTGTTAAAAAAAATATACGCAATGTAATATGTAAAAAAAAAAAAAAAAGGAAGCTCGTGTGTCATTTTGTTGTTGTTGTTGTTGTTCGGTGAAAAACAATAGGGGAAGCATGTAATGAAGAATATGCAATACGCAGCAACGTAAATATATCAGGTCTTTTTTGTTGAAAGGAATTTTTTTTTTTGTGGTTGAAAATGAAATGTAATGCGCTCCAACAAATGTAAGATTTTTTTTCTATTATTTACAACAATAAATGTAAAAGGAAATTTTTACACAGCAGTGTAAAATTGTTCAGGCAGAGATAGAGTAATTTTTTGTTGAAATGCTTTTGGTGTAAGAGTAATTTTTTGTTGAAATGCTTTTGGTGTAATCCCTCAGACAGACGAAGAATATTTTTGTAACAACAATTGTCTTTGATTAATGAATACAAAGCTTTTGTGGGTGTGTGTTTGATTAATGAATACAAAGCTTTTGTGAGTGTGTGTAATACTCTGTTCTTAGAGAATAATTTGTTTATAGCTTCTTTGTGTTAAAGATCTCTGTTCAGATTATTTGTTTTGGTATTTATCAGAAAATTCCCAACAGACCATTGATTTTAATGCTTAATTAAAAATGGGTAATCTATTCCCTCAATTTGTCATCGAAGAAGACAGGTAAAGCATAGATTGCCTGATTACTGTGGAAGAATTACTAGGAACCCTTAAAGTCATGGAAAAAGATAAGAGTACCCGTCTAAAAAGTTGTCTAGTGAAATTATTCTTATATTTTTTTAAACTTTACGGGTTTTGATTATTCTCACACTTCAGGGACCATTACATGTGCCATCAACTCAACCTTTCTCACTGTCATTCCTAAAAAAATTCTCTTTTGTCCATTTTTTTATTTCAGAACTATTTCCTTACGCAACTCCGTATATAAAATGATTTCAAAACTAATTGCAAATCGACTAAACAGAATCATACCAAGTCATATATCTCCCTTTCTATAATCAAAGATCGGACACCTTCGAGCACACTCAATTAACTAACTTAAATACACTTGGAAGACACTTTATTACTAAAAAGAGTATTTTGTAATAGCTATATTGACTGGACACTTGGAAGGCACTTTATTACAAAAACGATGGGAAAATGTAGAACTTACAACTCTGCAAGGTTTCGAAGTTCGGATAGCCACTCTGGAACGCTACCGCTAAGGTTGTTGTTTTGTAGATACCTAAATAATAAATAAAGTAAATGCGCTGCAATTTATTTGTGTAACATGATGATAAACACCAGTTGTCTGAAAATACACAAGTAACAATGAGAACATTTCTGGTTGAGGATTAACTTACAGTTGCTCTAACATTGCTAAATTGGAGAAATCCGGCAATGGTCCCGTTAGAAGATTATTGTCAAGTGCCCTGCTAATTTCAACATTAGAAATGAATGAATCTTCCTTCCACCATAATATTCATATCATAAACAGACAATGCTCCCTTTCTATGCGGGACCTACTAATCAAAGATGGAGACTTTGAGAACAGTCAATTAACTAATCCAAATACACTGGGAAGACACTTTATTATATATATATATATATAATATATTATATATATATATTGCATTCTACGACTTTTGAGTTCAGGATTTCATAGAAGGGTTAAATAAATTATATACAAATACAAGTAGAATTATGTTTTACAGGCGAACTAAGGCTGACAACCGTCCAATATCCTCAGGTATCGATCCTCTATGATTCCTTCCCGACAAATTCCTGGCAACGACAGAATTGAGATCAGCTATTACAATTTTAGGTTCAATATCAGCTAATAACGGACTGTAAATAAATAAACAAAATAAGAAAACTTACAATTCCGTAATTCTTATGTCCGAAGAGCTGGGATCAGAGCTGTGATCACAGCGAGTTCCTTCCCAGTCGACCAAAAAGCAAGGATCGGATATCCAATTTTTCATTTCAAACTTACTTTTGATGGCGTCAAGAGCTTCAACTGCAGCTTCAATTATACTTGGTTAGAGACTATTGAATTATACCATTACTAATTTGTGTATGGGAAGTTTGGTTAGGGCACTTACCATCTTGCATATATGTTTGAGGGTACGTCTCGGTTAGCCAGTAATACTCAAAAGCGTTGATTATAGGCCCAAGGGTGGTGTCAGGGGCCTTCGACACTGCAAATGTGAAGTTATCCGTTGAATACGCATTGTATGGGAATGTTAGTTCTATGGTAGTATACTTATGTTCCAAGCTAACGATCTTGGGCTGTGGTTCGCCATTTATAATGACGTTAAAGGATCTTGAATCAGACGGATCTAAGGTCACGATGTCTGCGAAATATAACTTCACTAATGTTTCCTTGCCATAGATCGTATAATTGGACGATCCAAAAGAAAATTGAATGTCGTCGCTGTTCACAACCCACGCCGTTTGCATGACAGCAGCTGGAGGAAAGTCGTCGTTAGTGGTAGTGTTCGATGAAATGGGATGTGTCGTAGTTACAGTCACTACAATACTTGTGTCATTGGAAGGCGGCTGTGGTCTCCAGAGGCGGTCAAAGTTGTCCTGAGGATACCTTAATTGAAACACAAAAATAAGAAAAAACATCAGAACCGTATCATAATTGGCCTTCAAACGTCAATCTTAACTTGGGTATGTCAGCCCTCGGTGTCAAATGTCTAGCTTCCCTCCAACAACCATTATCAACCATTATAAAAAAACTAGCAAATTAAAACACAAATATCAATTATATGCACAGAGAATTGAGGTTGAAACAGTACTAATATTTTTTTTGAAAAGATAACCATGCGACGCATCTAGTTATATGTCAAAGTTTCTCTACATTATCTGTAAAAAAGCGCACCTTATTACGGTCGAACCACCAACATTCCGCCTTTCTAAGAAACCCAAGAGTGTTCCTGGTTGACCCGCTGCATACATGCCGACTGTAAGATTCCTCAGCTCGATAGCGTTGATAAAGGGATCGTAAGCCTCAGCTGTTCTGATCAAGCAAACATAGAGCACACTACCCGAACTAACCAAGACATGTTCATAAAATTGTATATTTGTATCTGTGAATGATACGTTCTCGAAAGCCAACAAACCGAGTGTCTCAATAGAGAAAGCGAAGCTTGGCAATTGCTGGAGTCCACTATAATTTCCAGGGGTAAACCATAGTCTTAAGAGGTGTGGCACATATGGAACCACAGGCAACTGATAACAAGATTTATTGAGAGGGTTTGGGAAAACCCGCATAGTGCGCAAGTAAGTACCGTAAGCTTTTTCAGTGGCACTGGCGTAGTCAGAGACGGGCGTTCTCTCTGTTGTGTTACCCACGTCTGTGTAATTAGCATCCCCGACCCATGTTATGCCGTTTTGGGCCGTGAGATACTCTTCACCGGCTCCACAATTGATACTAAGAAATCCTGCTACAATAGTTCACATAATAATAATTAAATAAAAGAAATACACAATCACAAAAGTAAACGATAAAGGCGAAATAAAAAGATATTAAGAACAATTTTCTGCACTGATCCATATCCATTCTTGCTTCACCTGGTTGAGCAATAACATTAACAACCAATAAGTTCAAATTAATTCCGATCCAGGCAGCCCATTTTCTATAATGAATTTGGTCCATGTCTACAGATAAATTTAAAAGGATCGAATCGCAGATTGGAAACAAATGATCCAGACAGACAGCCACTAATTCACAGAGCATGAAAATGTAGCTGGATGTGTTTCGGACAGATGGCCATTAATTCGTAGATGAGGATGTTTGAATGGCTTGATCATGCTAAGGAGTTGGACTTCTTTTATCGCTTATCTATTCGCAAGCAACGAATGCGAATAATTCCATGCCAACGCCCATTTTTTATTATTAAAAGAAAGGAAGATTAAAATATCTAACTTTTTAGGTTTGAGTATTGAAATCCTGGTTGAATCTACTGGTGGATAAGCATGAGTTTCTTTGCTATTCACCCCATGTTCTTTACTATAAGAGAAAAATATAACCCCTTCCTAAAAATAGAATGCTCCTCCTAGTTGCAATAAACAATCCAATGAGTTTCTTTACTCTTGGATCAAAGTCCAACGTACCTCGCGTTGTCCGCTCTTTAAAAAAAGTAAAAATGAACTCCCTTTAGAAATAAAATGCTCGTGCTTCCAGTAAACTCAAAAATAAAGAACAGGAAAATGAGAGAAAAGATTCTTAAATTTGGAGGCAAGAGCTAACCAGGTATAGGGCATTAAATGACGGGTTACTTGCCTGCTCTTTAATTTTATAATATACTTCATTATTTTTCATTTATCTCGTTATGAGCGTGAGTGTATTATAAAGTTAAAGAGCATGTAGCTAACCAGTCATTTAATGCCCTATGACAAACTGGTTAGCTCTTGCCAAATTTAAATGCTCTAATTTACTTTTAAACATTTAAATAATTACAAGTTTTGTCGAATTAGATATGTAAAACTTGTCTGAAATTTGAAAACACAATACAGAATGGATTCCTAAATTCGATGCTCTAGTTGACTGTTCCGTATTTATTTAGATAACTAAGAGTTTTCCGGATTTGAAAACACAATAGGTGATGGCTCGACTATTGTTGCACTTTCTGCCAGCTTATTGATGGAGCTATTCTCGTCCACTCCATGCCTCTGGGACTACCCAGCTCGTTTCTGACATTATTTCAGAATACGAATGTGAACACAGAGTTTAATTGATGGATTCTCCTTTCCAATTATAGATCTACAATTAATATAAGAAGTAAAGTTATTCATATTTTGGAAATGAGCTTTGTTTTCATTAACCTTTCTAACATTATTTTAATCTGACTATTTTCGGGATCTACAATTAAACGTTTATTCATATTTTAAAAATGATTTGTATTATTTTTTTTCGGAATCTACAACTAACATTAATTTTTATTCATATTTTAGAAATGATTCACGTTATTTTTTCTTCATTATGACACAATTTCAGAATCTGACTTTGAAGAGAAAGGTCAATTTATTAATTTTTTTTTAATTACCCAAATTTAGAATATTCTCTGAGTTTATAATTAGACGTTCTTTATATTTTAACGATGAGTTATGAGTTGGATTTCAACGCATTTGAGAGAAATTGTGCCACACGTTATTTTCTTTTGTTTATTTCAGAGAAATTGTGCTACAATTTTATATACTTCCATGATCTCAATAATTTAGCTATGTAACATCTCCTACTTTAACCATTGCTTTTGTAAATAATTAGTGTAAGTGTGACTCCAACATGGGGTAACTACTATTCACAAAAATCGATTTAGCAATTGGGAGTTCAAAATTACAATGAACTAGTTGGAGAAATGAACGATCTATGGATCGAAGAAGTCTGAGTGAAGATTGTTGGTTTCACTTGCATATCGTGAAAATCCATACCCATATCTAGATGGAAGAAGTCTGAGTGAAGATTGTTGGTTTCACTTGCATATCGTGAAAATCCATACCCATATCTCGTTGAATTAAATGTTGGAATCATTTGCAATTAGGAAAAGCCATTTTTGTAACTAAATTTTAATGAGATGCGACTAGGGCCAATTTAGAATCGGTAGGCCCCCACTAACAGTTATGTAATGAAAGGATAAATCAGATTGTACAGTTCCCATTCTCATTCTCCTCTCACACGGACTAAAGTGACAAACTTGGAAATGAAGGAACTATAGAGCCTAGGTGATGCCTTCTTGGTTTTGCCAAGGGATGCAAAAGGAGGTCCATATATACAAACCTCAACTATGAATTGGGGTTCTACTATCTCTAGAAGTTTTTTGTTGGATATTTTGATTGGTGCAGGTAGATGCTCTAGAAGCTCTCCCATTCTGTTAAAGCCACTCATTTTCCCTTCATTTAAACCAATGTTACTAGCTTAGGAAGCAGAGATTGAATTTAAATTATTGGTGCTTTTTGTTGGTTGTCAAACCACATAGTGCTTATCTGTCTGTAACAAAACCCCTCAGATTTTTCATGTCTATAAGCAACTCGGAAAATGCCAAAACTAGTATAAACAACAAGAATCATGCTAAGAATAGGGTTGCATGTATCAATGAATACGCCTTTTTTTAATTTTATGAGCCATACATATTGAGGGTGAATTTGAATGGGTCTAACTCACCTCTTTGTTGTGACATTTCCTGTTGCCTCCATGACCGATGCACTTTCCTTATCTCCTTCCATCGATACACTTGAATCTCTTGATCAATTACTTATTTCCTTTGACATTCCCATTGCATCCTTTTCTCATTATCCCCCATGTCCCCTCCTTCCTCATTTTTCTACTATTCAAAATCAAGGTTCTTGGTTAGTTTGGGTTCCACGGTATTTACAACCAAACGCATTCAATAACGAAGTGTGTTTATTTCTTGAAATTACAATGATCACTCATATATATATATATATATATATATATACACACACACATTCACATTAGCCATATCAAATCTAAAGTAACCAAATGCATTCACATTCGTCATATAGGATTACAAAAGGCACACACACACACACACACATATCATTTCCAATTAACAATTACACATTTAAGAATGTTCATACACATGTATATGCATAAACATGCTTATTATCTTTCATATGTATACAGTAATAAGTAATCAGAATATTTATATGAATATACCATGACTGAGACCATTAACACAACTTCTACCTACTTGCCAGATGACTATGGTCAATACAACCTCTCCCCCTTGAGGGGAACACCATCCTCGATGTTCTATGACCATATACAATAAAACGAAACATGCAATGCATTTGTTATATTGTTCATAGAGCTTATAATTTTATGGAATATTTACAATGTCTTTCACATTTTATTTATCTAACAAATAAAGATGGGTATGTTGCTTGCATTTTCCCGGTCATTCCCATGTAGCTTCCTCGAGTCCGAAGTGTTTCCACTATACTTTAACTTTCCCTATTGTCATGTTCATGAGAGTGAACTCCCTTTGATCTATGATGCATAATGGCTCCAGCTATTCTCGTCCACTTGTAGAACAGACCAATCAATTACATGATTAAGATCTCACACATATCTCTTAAGTAAGGACACATGGAAAAAATCATGAATTTTTACTGAAGGAGGTAAGGCTAATCTGTATTCCACTGCTCCAATCCTTTCCAATACTTCAAAAGGTCCATAAAATCATCATGCCAGCTTGGCACATGATCCAATATTTAGGGGGATTTTCTTTGGTTTAATGTGCAGATATATGTGTTCCCTAACCTGGAACTCCTTATGCACTCTATGTTGATCCATGTTAGAGTCGGTCCACTCAACCCTCCGTCAGAGATCAAAACCTCTTTTGTTGCATTTCATATTAGGTGTCCCACCCAGTCATCTTCATTCCATTAGGCGCATGGATCATCTGACGAGAGTGGTTCGCCTCATGTCCCTCATGTCATTTACCTATTGGTTCATGTTTGTTCATTAAAAAAGGCATATACAGGCTTCTTTTCATTAAAAATTGCTAAAGGTTGTCTTTAGGGTTTCAGTGTCAAGTAGTTCTAGGGTTTCATTAGGGTTTTGTCAATAAATGCTTTAAAGTGTCCAATAATTACCAGTGGGCCATGAGGATGTTTCATCATCAATAAATTTCATCGATAAGTGTTTGAAAATGTGTTTTTCCTCAAAACTCTATTTTGAGGAAAAAACAGAGTATTTATCCTTTATTGTATTAAAATCATGTAAATTTTGTTTTCTTAATTGTAAATTCCTTCATCTACACCCTGGTTTCTTTCCTTAGCCCAGAAGCTCCATCACCTGCAAAAGAAGTAAAGCTCAGGTCATTTGGTTCATTGCAAAGCCAAAAAGAAGTGAAAAAGTCCAAAAAGCAGAGTTTGAAAATGAAGTCATTTCAAAAATCATTGGAAAAAGGGGTTTTATGAGCCAAAAATCTAAAAGCTCCTTGTTTATAATCCATTTCTTCATTTCAAGAGTTCATTTGCAAAGTGGAAACAAAGCAAACATATTTCGGGATGAGCAAAGCAAAGCTGGAGAAAGTTTGGGTGAAAATTGCTTGGCGCGGCGCACTGGGCAGGAGGCGCGGCGCATTGGTGGGGCGCAGCGCACTGGGCCTCAAAACTTAGTGTATTTTTGCGCAGGCGTAGCGCATTGGGCTGGATGCACGACGCACACAACCAGAGAGCCCAAAAACTTCCAAGATTCACTCAAATCGCCCAAAAACACATGGATTGGTCTTGTGACAAGTAGGTAGAGCTTCCATCATTGTTTTTTATCCCATGTTGGTGTTGGTTTCATGGTGCTTGTGACATGGTGAGTGCTCAAAGGGAAGTAAACCCTATTATGACATATTGCTACTACCAATTGATTTTGATGATGATGCACACATGGAGCATATGTTGATGCTCATTGTTGCCATGTACTCATGAAATTTCATGTTTTGGGCATGTATTGACGAGAGCACATTTATGTGCACATGTAAAATCCATGTACTATCATTGTTTCATCTTTTGCAAAGGATATTGCTACTAGGGTTTTATATTGACTGTTTGCCTCCAAACATCTCCTCACCTCATCACTTCATCATTCCATATTTCCCACAGTCTTTTCCCTTTGGCACACATTTGGCACTTGGAGACAAAGAAATCAAGTCTTCATTTCTCATTTTCAACCAATCAAACATACACATTGCAACACTATGACGGACACAGATTCATCATATGAAAAAGACAGTAATTGCACCACTGAACTGCATACACCAGGAGGATACTGAGGAGGCCCAAAACGCATGATAGGCTCCAAGTCTTGACCGAAGCCTCTTTGGTTGAGCATGATACTTAATGAGGCACCTCCAACCCAAATTTCAAGAAATTTGGAGCAATTTTTGCATTTTGGAATTTTTTTGCACAAAAAATAGGGTTTTCCTCCCTATGCGCCACGCCATGTGTCGCTCGCTTTTGCTAGAGGGCTCCAAATCACAAACAATTTGCATTTCTGGATTTTTCATGAAATATTATGGTTTCTTGTTCATGGCCAAGAAATTTGGGTAGGTTTTGAGCCCTCAAAAGGTCAAAAAACACTCAAAAATGACCTCACTGCCCCTATTTTGACACATAGGAATTAGTCTTGGGAGATTGGATATTTGGAGGGGCAAATGGACACCAAATCCAGAAATTCTACTTGCGTTGGAAAGTAGACAAGCAGGGCTTTCCAATGAGCTATCATGAGCTCAATTTGGACTTCGGGAAGGGCCTCAAATTTAGCTCCAAATTGGCACACTGCATAGAGAATCAAGCGCGACGCATAGAGGATTTTTGCCTATTTTTCACTGTACAGCTCAGGATTTCGCCCAGTTTTGACTAGTTTCACTTTTTCATGTAACTCTTGATCTACCATGATGTAATTTCATAACCCTGATGCAATTTTGGTACATATTTACTTGTTCTAGAGGATTCATTCACTAAAAAGTGAAAATTAAATGAATTAATCAGTTTCCTTCCATATAGAGGCAAGTTGTCTGATTGCCTAGATTTCAGTTCCTAGTTTAGAATTGGTTGAAACAACTCCTAGAATGATGAGCTCGACCCCTAGAGGCAGGGGAAGTTAGGCTTGTCTATATCATGTAATTTCTTAGTCATTTTCATGGTTAGACTCTTGAGAAAGCCTTGAGCTTCATTGTACACTCATTTTAGTATTTTGGCTAAGGAATTGAGACCAGGATTTACAGCACTCTTTGGGATTCATGTGGCAATTTGTCTTGGTACAGTACTTCTCTTTGTGATTATGAAGTTTTTTATGTGATTGCATTATCTATCTTATTTCTTCTAAACTAAACAAACAAGAGTGTAAGTAGAATTCTTTGAAAGTGCAATGCTCTACTTGAAGTTTGCTTTAGTTGTTTGATGTTTTCAGCTATTTGGTGAGGATTCATGATTTCCCTTGCCCTCTTCAACACCTCACCTGTCTTTTCCCTCCACCTCATTCAATTTTAAGTGACAAAATGCCTACCTTGCCCCATCGAGATCCTTGCAGGACTGTGCCTCATTTCCCGCACCCAAACCGAGCCAATAACTCATCAATTCATTCAAAAAACCTCTTGCACACATATACCTAGCCTAAAATCAGAAGATATTTCAGTCATCTCAAGCCCCATAGATCATCATTCGCTGAGTTGACCCGGAGAGAGCCCTCTCCTGTCCTCGTAGGGCTAGCTATGAGGCTAAGCGTGGTTTGATGTGGACCTATAAGCTTACCTTTTCAGCCTGAGGTAAATCTAGGCTCTAACAATCCACATAACTCTTTTTCCAGTCTCATGCCACCTTCAATTTTTTATTAATGGTCTACATTACTTGTTCCATTTCTTTCAACATTTTAGGTCTGATTAAGACCTTGTTTATTGGATCACTCTATTTGATAGGAGTGTTACAACACCTCCTGTATAATGCCTCAAAAGGGTTCATCTTTAGAGATTATTGGTATGCATTACTATATGCAAATCTACCAATGGAAGGTACTCTTCCCGTTTATTTGGTTGATGTATCAATACATTCTCGACATATCCTCAATGATCTTATTTGTTCCCTCCTTTTGTCCATATGTTTGTGGATGATAAATTGTACTAAAGGCTAATTTTGTCCCTAGAACAGGGAAGAGTTATTTCCAAAATATTTAGGTGAACTTAGCATCTTTATTTGAGAATATTTTATTGGGGACTCCATGTAGTCTGACAATATCCTGGATGAAAATTTGGGTTATTTCACTAGCTGAATTGGTGGACTTGATTTCTAGAAAGTGAGCCACCTTGCTCAATTTGTTAATTACCACCATAATTGCATCGTACAATTGTTATAGTTGTTAATTATCTCTCTCTCTCACACACACAAGCATATACACATTATTATTTTAATCTAATCATACATATCTATTTATTATTCTCATCCTAAGGCCCAATGTTGAAACTTGGGTTCTGATACCATTTGTAACAAAATACCTCCATAGATTTCACATGTGCATAAGCAACACAGACAATGCCAGAACAAGCATAAAAAACAAGAATGATGCCAAGAATATGGTTTATGTATTAGTCAATATGCCTTTTTTATTTTAATGAGTTAGTAAATATTGAAGGTGAATTCAAATGGGTCTAACCCACCTCTGCAATGTGACCTTCCAAGTCACGCATGTCTATCCTATTGCCTCCCTGACCGGTGCACTTTCCTTAACTCCTGCCACCAATACACTTGAATATGTTGATTAATTACTTCTTTCCCTCTACATTCCCACAACGTCCTTTTCTAATTATCCCCATGTCCCCTCCTTCCTCTCTTTTCTTCTATTTGAAATTAAGGTTCTTAGCTAGTTAAGGTTCCAAGGTAGTTAGGGCCAACCAAATAACATATTCAACAGCCAAGTGCATTTACTTCTTGAAATTACAATGATCACTCATATATATATATATATATATAGGCATGTACATGGCTTTTGTAATCCTATATGAATAATGTGAATGCAATTGATATATATACAATTCACATTAGCCATATCAATTGCATTCACATTACTTATTCACCATATGAGGTATATATAAAAGCCATGTATATAGTATATATATATATATATATATATATATATATATATATATATATATATATATATATATATATATCATTTCCAATTAAAAATTACACATTTAAGCATGTTCACACACATGTATATGCATACACATGTATATTATCTTTCATATGTATACACTAATAAGTGATCAAACCAATATTTATATGAACGTACCATGACTAAGACCATTAGAACAACTTCTACCTACTTAAAAGATGACTTGGGTCATCACACTATTGGCTATTAAAACACCAAGTTATTGTTTATTTATTGTTAAACGACCTGATCAATGGGTGCTTGCTATTAGTTGTGAAACCACTATACTTTCTTATTTGATGTTAAACCACATGATCATTTAGTACTTGTTGTTGTTTGTGCAATTACTAGTGCTTGCCTATTTTCTATTGAACCACCTAACTGCCAGGTGCTCGTTGTTTTCTATGAAACCACTAGTGCTTCCTTGAATGTTATCAAACCACCTAACTAGTAGGTACTTGCGGTTGGTTGTGAAACGAATAGTTATTTTGAATTTACTATTAAATCACCTACAAAATAAAAAATCAATACCTTAAAGCTTAGTAATAAACTCATTTGAAATTTGGGTGAAGCCTTGTGCTTTAAAGCTCTTAAGAGCTTGACCATTTCATTGGTGTGAATTTACCCTTGTGTAAATAGTTCCTTAGACTTTGGCTTTAGCTCAAGGGTGGTCAGTTGCAAGGAAGATCTCATTGTAGTTAGCCTATGGTTGGGTTGAGTGTGGAACTCCCTTCTCCAGTTTTCAATCTATTCAACTCATTAGAATGGTTTATGCTCATTTGATTTATGATTGACAAGTTATGCTTAATGTGGTAACAAAATGATATATGCTTCTATATGATTCATTAATAAATGCTTAAGTCTCTATGTTTCCATGATTAATAGCTACCTAGGATGTCCATGGTTATCTATATGTCTAGTGTTGTTAATTATATTGTAGAACTTAGGACTTATAGACTATATCATATTTTGAGTGATAAATAAATGCCTGGATTGTGTTATACATATTGTGTACTTTGATTGTGTATGTGGACATATTGAGTACTTGGATGATGGGGTTTATGTCATATTTAAGAATTGTAGATAATTTGCATGCTTTGAAATAAATGGACCATACCTCTATTTGATGAGGTACACAACTCAATGTTTTTATTTATGAATAGTTAATTAGTCAGAGTTATATATATAGGCATGTACATGGCTTTTGTAATGCATTTGATATAGATAATGTGAATGTATATATATTCACATTATTCATATAGGATTACAAAAGCCATATATATATATATATATATCATTTCCAATTAACAATTACACATTTAAGCATGTTCATACACATATATATGCAGAGACATGTTTATTATATTTCATATGTATACACTAATAAGTGATGAAAACAATATTTATATGAATGTACCATGACTAAGACCATTAGAACAACTTCTACCTACTTAAAAGATGACTTGTGTCATCACACTATCAGCTATTAAACCAACAAGTTATTTTCTATTTACTGTTAAACCACCTAATGAATGGGTGCTTGCTATTAGTTGTGAAACCACTATACTCTCCTATTTGATGTTAAACCACATTATCATCTAGTGCTTGTTATCATTCATGAAATCACCAGTGCTTGTCTATTTGCTACTAAACCACCTAACCGCCAGGTGCTCGTTGTTTTCTATGAAACCACTAGTGCTTCCTTGAATCTTGTTAAACCACCTGACTAGTAGGTACTTGCGGTTGGTTGTGAAACCACTAGTGCTTTTCAATTTACTGTTAAACCACCTACAAAATCCAAAATCAATCCATTAAAGCTTAGTAATAAACTCATTTGAAACTTGGGTGAAGCCCTATGTTAAAGCTCTTAAGAGCTTGACCATTTTATTGGTGTGAATTTACCCTTGTGTAAATAGTTCCTTGGACTTTGGATTTAGCTCAAGGGTGGTCAGTTGCAAGGAATATTTCATTGTAGTTAGCCTATGGTTGGGTAGAGAGTGGAAGTCCCTTCTCTAGTTTCCAATCAATTCAACTCATTAGAATGGTTTATGTTCATTTGAATTATGATTGACGAGTTATGCTTAATGTGGTAACAAGATGATATATGCTTCTATATGATCCATGAATAAATGCTTAAGTCTCTATGTTTCCATGATTAATAGCTACCTGGGATGTCCATTGTTATTTATATGTCTAGTGTTGTTAATTATATTGTAGAACTTAGGACTTATAGACTATATCATAATTTGAGTGATAAATAAATGTCTGGATTATGCTATACATGTTGTGTACTTTGATTGTGTATGTGAACATATTGTGTACTAGGATGATGGGGTTTATGTCCTCTTTAAGAATTGTAGATAATTTTCATGCTTTGACCTGAATGGACCATACCTCTATTTGATGAGGTACACATCCCAATGTTTTTATGTATGAATAGTTAATTAGTCATTTGAATGCCCCTAGCTTGGATACCAGCTGACAAAAAGGGGAAATAAAGTTAAATTGACTATCAAGCCTTCTTATTCAACGTCCAAGTTGTGTGGATTGTATTTTTGGGACCATGTCCCTTCTCTTAAATTCTGAATAAGAAGTAATTCAGATCCTCGTTCATTACTAGTAATGGCATAGTGTTGTGAAGGCCTCATTTCTAGCCTTAAGAAAAATTATGCTGAGAATTGATGATTAAGACTTCCCCCTCATCATTCCCACTCAATGAAATCCTCAGTTGAAAATTGTGTCCTTAAATCATAAAACTCCTCGAAAGTTGGGTTCTCGGCTTTTGGAGCACTCGAAGGAGATAAGCAAAGGAGTGGGCTGATGGATGGTCAGTGTTGCGAGGTGATGAGGTAGAGTCCATTAAGTTATCGATATTCATCCTTTGAAGCAATCATAAATATTAAGCTAATAATAGGTTGATAGACACCGAGGATGAAAAGAATTGGGGTAAGCCTATCAAGCATTCAAATTTTGGGCCTTTGAGGGAATCATATGAAATCAAATGGAGTTGTGTCCAATCATCCTTAGTTTAATATGATGCCGACCATCGTAGAAAAGTAGAGATTGGATTGACAGACTCGATGTTGCAATGTGTCAGTAGTGGGCCGAACAAACTCTCAGCCATGGCGCCATTGGGCCCCTAAAATGTTTATGTGGAAGTTAATTGAGAGCGCCAATCCAGGCGAAACTCTTTCCAATAAAACCTCTCCACCAAATCATTGACCTCCCAAAGGTTTAAGTGAAGTAAATAAGTAATGGGATCGATCGGAGGTGATGTGTGACTCAAGGACCCATGGAGTTCATGGGTTATTAATCGACCAGGCTAACAAGGAGTTAATAAGAAATTATATCTAAGATACCTTAGGCTAGTATGAAGAGCATTTGTAAGGTTCAGTTAGGGTGGTAGGTCTCAGTCTTTTGCCAATTTCATGTTAACTTATCAATGCACAGTGAGAGCCTGACTCACGACAGTGTGGGTACTTTGTGAGCCCCATGATGATGACTTAGATATGCCAAGTAGACTAGGTAGAAGCCACGTGAGTGCACATGGTGACCCAATTTTGACTTGGCACTTTTTAAATGGAAAAACATCACACATGCATAACTTTGTATCTAAAACTTAGATTGATGTAAATTTATATCATCATAAAGCTATCACCAAGCTCGATGGGTTGTTGATATCAAATTTTAATTTTAAAATATTTGAAAATGGATCATTTTTTGTAACCCCATATTCATGAAAAATTATGGAGGTCGGGTGAAGTTATTGAGTAACGATTTCTACACCCCAAGATAGTACAAGGGGTTGGGAGGGATTTCTATAAAATGGTATCAAATCACAGGTTCATCACTTGGACTGAATGGGAAGAGAACCAAATTGTAACCACTCAAGACTTCTAGAAGAGAACCAAATTGTAACCACGCCTCTCAGATTTACCCATTTCCATCTGCCTATCAAGGTAAACATTAGACGAAGAGTTACTATGACATGACCTGACCTCCAAGTTCCATATATGAAAGTGGAGTCGACTACTGACAACAAACTAACAAATCAAAACATCTCATAGGGGCTATAAGTCACTTAGAGGTTGAAAAACTACCCTAGGTGGTGAAACCTTGAGTTGGACCCCTTTTTCTCTACCCTAGGCCCGTAATTTCACCCACAACAAGGCCTCCATGTAATTGGAGGCCTCTAACTGCATTCACAACACTACATCCATGCGATTGTAGCCCAATTTATCTATTTATAAGTATGCAATACTCGGAACAATGCCACCTTTTCAGCCTTACCTCCAGACCATTGCCCAAAATTTCCTAAGACTTTCGAGAATCCTATCTAACATGGAAACAAAGCTAAAAAATCAATCTCAACTCAGAACTTGACCGAGACTGACTAGAACATGCTAGGAATTTCTTCAAACACATGGAAAACATGTAAGATATAGGTACTGAATGTGTATCTAATCATGAAAGTATGAGATTCATTTGAGAATCATCGATAAGGCCTTATGCCCTCTCCACATAGCTGCAATAATACTTGTTAGTACACATATTCATCACCAATCAACAGCTAAATAATTCGTAACAAAAGTCATAGAAGATACACAACATATAAACAACATATAACCAGTAAACAACCGACATATAAACCATGGCAACCAAGCTATAACATCACCAACCTATTGTCCATAAATATACATGAATCACATTAGATGAATAGCTCTTATTGACCTAGGAAAATACCAACCAAGTTAGCGACTTCCACGTACCACCCAACCATAGATTGGGTTGAACCAAATCTCTCTATCAGCCAATCACCCTCATGCCATATTCCAAGAATGAATGTGGGATATCATGGAATAAACAAAACAAAACCAAACTAAGGCTTCCAGAGGCCAAAAGACCTCAACCCTCAACTAGTGATTCCACCTCATGGTCGAACATCACTAACACCAGCTAGATCAATCTCTAGCCAAGATGTCTAGGGCTCCAGGAAGTAGTAACTCAACCCACAAATTTCCAGGGCTCCATATCATTTGTCCAACCCATATCTAGGGACTAGTAACTCAACCCACCAAGGTCTCCAGAGCATTTGCCCCAACCTAGGCTCTAGGACTAGTAACTCAACCCAAGTTGTTCCAGGGCTTCTAGAGCATTTGTTCCAACCCATAGCCATAATGAATTATGAGCACCGGCTAGAAAAAATTCAAGTAGAAAAACCAAAACCACCATGGCTATCCAGGAAATGGAAAAGCAAGGCTAAAACCATTGTCAATACAAGAAATCCTACATGCCAATGACAAAACATAACAAAATAATCACAAGCATATACCATGTGTCTATAAATCAACAAGGAAATCACACATGCAACAAGTTACCTGCAAAGCAATCCAACTGTAGCTATGGATCCACATGTTCCCTTGCACTTTCCTACTTTTCCTTGCCTTCTTTCTCAAAATCCAATGAAAACTAAAGTGCTCCAATCATGCTCCAAAATTTCTCTAAGTGTGCAAGAGTGTGAGAGAATAGAAGATATCCCCAAGATAAAACTAACTTAAGGTGCAACTGTCCAAAAGTTGTGAATTGATCCTTAGAAACCTTTTTATCATTGAGACCTCTATTTTCCTTCATTTTTACTTCAATTTCTCTCTCATGCATATCTTAACCTTTAATCTCCCTTTTCTCTTATTTTTCTTTATTTTCATAAATAAAATGCTAACTAATACCACTTTTCCTCTGTAAAATTCCAAATCCATTAATTAATCACAAGTGATCCCCATCACTATGTTCTTCCTAACATTTAGCTTGGAATACGTGTCTCATGACCTTGGTCTTGTTTTTTTGTTTATGTAGGAAAACAACTAGGGGATGTTACACAAGCAATGATAACCAATTTTCTGGTACTGCAACTAAAAGATACTATTGGAAAATGAGTGGTAAAGGTGTAATGTTGGAGTAATTTAAGAAAGAAAAATCCCACACCTTTGATAGAGAAAATAAGAAAGATGAAGAGGTAGAAGCATGGTTATTAGATATGAAGAAATACTTCAAAGTACACGACTACTCTAAAAATATGAAGGAGTAGCCATTTTCAGCTTAAAAAGAAAATCTAATATATGGTAAGAGGATTTCAGAAATGTCAAGAAAATAAGAGATTCAAGAGCTATCATGGAAAAAGTTTGAAAGATATTTTAGTGAAAACTACCTATTTGAAACGTGCTATGACAACTAGATTAAAGAATTCCATGAGCATGCATTAGGAAAACTTACTATTAATGAATACACAAATAGAATTTTAGAATTTCCAAGGTACATGCCAAAATTTGAATTTGATCTGACTACCCTGTTACCAACCCGCAGTCGAATATAGTGCATGTTAACCAATTTGAGCCTCCATAATTTCAGAGAAGATCAAAACAGCAGATAGAGACCAAGGTTATCTAACATACCGCAAATGGTATGAACCTATTCGACAAAAACTCTGCAAAGGTAACCACCCACTAGGGTTCTTTTGCTTACAACCTCTGTGTACAACCTCCTCCTAAAATAATAAAGATGACTCACTACAACACAATCTTCCGATAGAAAGCCAATTAGGGCCTGACCATCGACCTCCTATATTTTTGATCGAGTTGTTAAGAAATAATAAATATCGGATCCTTTGCACCTCGACCTATCCTCTACGTCTTACTAATCCATGAAAAAAATGAGAAGTTCAGTAGAAAGCTTGCAAAAACCAATTTTTTTTGACGCTTAGTATCCTGAAAAAGAACTCCAATCTTGTCCCACTCCTCCCAACTGGATCTACCCTAAATCTCATGTAATCTATAGTTTGATGGAGCCTTAGATATTTCCTTCATGTAGCCTGAGAGAAGTCGAAGTTGACCTGTTCTTGTGGGTTGTCGTGTGAAATTAAAGTCTAACTTGGATTAGTGAAAGTAAAGTCGATTATTGAAAGTCTGTTATGTATGGGCGGCACATTCAACCCGAACCTCGACTGTCGTTAAAATATTTTACATTATGTCTGATAACTAAATCTCTATTTAATTAAGTAAATGTAATAAATAAATTAATGTTGGAATAAGTGTAAGTGGTTTTGGATAGACAATAATTGGGTGTTCTATTAAGGCACTCCTTAATGTGAAGTTATCAGTTTAATTTCTACCCCAATCGAGATGATATATTGGACATGATGAAAATGTAGTCCTAACAAACTTTATATATATAATATATATATATATATATATTATATATATTATAATATATATATAATATATATATACATACACACACACGTAAAAATTAAAAATAAATAATAATTTTATTATTTTTAGAAGAGTAGGAATGAAACATAATAATAATTTAAATTATTATTGAAACATAATAATTTAAATTTATAATTGAAATTGAAATTATTAAATTACTCATCATTTTAGTTTTTCCAATTGAATACTAGTATCTCAACTTTTTTTAATCGAATTTCCATGAACTATAAAATCGCCATCCCTGAAAAGAGGAAATAATAATAATAATAATAACAAATGCTATCTCAACTCCAATTTTCTTGTTCTTGTCCTCAAAGTCCATTTAAATGATGCTCTTCTTTCTAGAATGATTCAAACAGATGTAACATCATGCTTATAAAGTATTTTTCAATCAAGAAATTTGAGACCTCATTGTTCTTCAATCACTTTTCACTTCTACTAATCTTCCTAGATGTGGCAGCTCCGCTACTCGTAATATATGCTTCCAAGTTTCTCCTTAAGCATGGATATGTTAGGTTTGCATTAGGAAAATATGGAGAGCTGTTGGTAGGCTGCAATGTGCATCAACCTATAAACCTATTAGTCCTCTTCGTTATATAGATATTTGTAGCTTGTTTAACGTGATTCATTGTCTATCCTATTAGAAACTAGCTATGATGAAGCTTTATCTTGATTCAGTAAATCCTAAGTTTCCATAATCTTCAACATGAATAGAAACAGGGGATTGGAAAATTCCAAAAGTGTTACATAAACTAGAAATAGGTACATCCTCTTTTGAAACTAATTTATAGTATGATTTGTATGTGGAAATTTGTTATGAATCTAGTAACAATTGGATCTTTGATACAACTATTATGAGCCAAAAATTGAAATCTATTTTCTACTTTGAAACTCTAAAACCTGAGCACTAACAGTAGTAAACTTGGCCCAAATAGTCTCTTCCAAAACTACTTACAATACCACACTTCACAAAAACCCCTGTTTTCATGCCTAAGCGACTTTTTATTGGTCAATTTACATAATCAAGGAATTTAAGAAAAGAGGAGTTAAGATCCTTGATGATTGACAATCATGATGAGTGGGAGTTACTAAACACTAAATATAGGTGACGTTACATGGATCTCATGATTTATATGGTAATTAATGTAAATATGCATAATAATCATTAATGTGAGCATGTATAACAACATCCATTAGTACGAGCATGCATTAGTAACTCTTTTCTATAAGGAAATAACAACTCTTTACACTAAGAAAGAAATAAAACGAGACATTGCCACATAATTGTTATCACCAACAAAGCTATCCTATTTTAAGGCTTCCATCCAGCCTATAAATCATCCTTCATTTGTGCATAACCCCATCTAACACAAGATTGGGTGCTCAAAATAAATGTCTTCACTCATGAGCATGATAGCAACACTACTTCTACGTTCGAATTGGAAACACTAAATTTCACATATTCAGATGTATTATAGTAATCCCCCCTCCTCAAATTGTTTTTCCCCAAAGAAACTGTAGTGATGGATGGCGCAAACAATAGGCAAAACAATTATCCAGATAAAGGTATGGCAATCTTCCCATATTTTTTATTGTTATGGCAAGAAACCAAAAAGGAAGTATGGCCCATCCCTTCAACCAATCCTCTATGCTGGAAACACTAAGAAATACGTATTCTAAGGTACTATAATAGCTCCCCCTCCTCAAGATGCTTTTAAAGGGAATGGAAATGTAGGGGAAGATGTAGAAAGAGAATTGGAGCCTTCAAAGACATGGGTCTCCTTCAAGGCAACTAACTTTCAGAAACCTCAGAGAAAATCACCAAGAGACACAAGTGTCCAATCAAGATCGAGCTATTGTAAAGAAAGAGAATCCCTTCCATGTTGTCCCCTTCATTTTGGAGTTGAAGAAAGGCATAGATGGATATAGGATTGCGCAATAAAGCATCATGAAGATCAGTGCAAAGGGAGCACAAGAAGAATAAAGGGACACAATGTAGGTTGGACACAAACAACTAAGAGTAGTGGAATATCATTAATGAGTTGACCTAGATGCTAAGATCGACACAACCATCTTTATCTTACTTTGTCACTGTCTTTGACCACAACCAACTTATCTAGCGATCAATGTAGAAAAGCTCTGTGAAGTTAAGGGGAAAGAGTTGGTTATTAGTTGTTGGTTGTTTATAGTATATACTTATTAGTTGTTCTGGGTCAATATTACACCTTTAACAAAGATTGTAGGCGATTTTCTATGTTTTGCAACCAATCTTATACCAGCAAGTATGCATTGAATAATAATGTCAGGTTGCATCTATGACCAAACACAACAATGGATTTTGCAAGTTATCCTATACCAACAAGTATGCATTGAATAATAATGACAAGTTGCATCTATGGCTAAAAGAATCACTGGATTTTGCAAGTTAAAAGAACACGTGTTAATATATGACCCTTGAAAACTAAAAATAAGGCTTTTGCACACAAACACAATTGTATAATTTGTGCATGATGCCAACTACAAAATGGATGAGCATGCAACATTGCAACATGTCAGTGTACATCCTCAATTTAAATTCACCTATGTAAATTATTAAATTCTCATTTGGTATCCCTGCCAGGAAACATTTTAAATGCTAGACTCTTTCCTGTTTTCTATAAATTGAGACTCTTTCCAGTTTCCTATAAATTCAGGGCCTCACTCTATATATGAGACACATAATATTAACAGAGGAAACTTGTTTAGTTAAAGTTTCCTTGATGACAATCACAAGCTATAGTAAGATCATGGGTACATATATGATAAAATAAATCAAGATTAAAGTCAAAGTAAATTACAATAAATCTATAAAATGAAGCAACATTATCACATAGTATTCATATATTCTTATAATTGGAAAAATGTTTTCATATATTCATCAAGTGACATAGTTCCATAGTATCCATATATTTTTTTGGTGAGTAGTAAGTTGTAAGTTTGGCATAGTGATTTTTCTAAGCAATTTAGTACTAAACTACATATTCCAACAAACTATAGTAAATCTTTGGCCTATATTGATATAAACGAAAATTATTACACAACTATTTTTATTCCATACAAATACAGTGCACCGACATGGACGATCAACACATCTACTTCATCATTGTTCTGTAAAAAGAGGACTCTTTTTCTTCTCTTTAAATCTGTAGTTAAGGGGAATCTACAAAGAGGAAGCTCTTTTGTTGGACATCAAGCCATTTTCTCAAACAAATTTCATGGTAAAAGAGACAACCAATAGTGAGCAACAGGACCTTCTCATCCTTTGTGAAATCACTCAGGAAAATAGAACACACAACCTCATTGTTTTTAAGCGCGTTCTCCAATTCCTCTTGTATCACACCATCTATTTCAAGCCAAAGCTCTCGGTGCACCATAAAAATAGAGTTTGTGGTCAACCATGCTTTTTTAGGGTTTTTAATATTTATCTTAGTGTTTATATACCTTGGTTTTGTAATATGTATCCCTTGGGTTTAATATTATTCCCATGGGTATATAATCACTTGGGTTTTAGTATTAATCCATTAGGTTTATAATATTTATCTTTGGTTTTATGATGCAGGGGCATCCACCTCAGCAATTTCATTATATTCTAGTTAACTTAGGGGTCTTGTGTTTTCAAGGAAGTTGGATTCCCTTGTATCAAATTAATGTAATTATTATGTTTTGAGTGATTGGAATATGAATTAATTAGATATTGTGAGGATATTTATAAATGCTCTTGAATGTAGGAGAACATGAGTGATGATGAGTGATTAGTGAGGATTGAGATATTGGAAATTAATTGTAAATCTTAGATTAGAAATTGGTTTCATGGTTTGTGGAACTAGAGAGGATTCTTAGGGATTAGTGGAGTCAAAAGTGGACTTAGAGGATATTCAGGATTTAGTTAAGTAGATTAAGGATCTGAACCAGAATTGGTTAACAGAACCTTTTGTATAAATGTAAGCCTAAAATGCATAGAGAGAGTCAGTTAGTTAGAGTGAGAATTAGTGTTCAGAGATTAGATATGGTTTGAATGTAAGCCTACGGGCAAGAAAGGAAAGGCCACTGATATAGGACATCAGGCCGAGAAGGAATTCATTGTGTAAATATTTATTTATTAATACATAAGTGCAATTTTTGAGTTTGTGTGGTGTGTATTGAGTAATTGAATTATAAACTGTGTGTGGATTAGAGTAATTCTGCGTAACATAAGTGTGCAGGGAATTCAAAAAGCATCCGAGAGAGAGGACAATGCTCAGAGGATTATTGCGATGACTGGACAATGTTGGAGTCTGATTGAATAACCAAATCAAAGCTTAGGAGTGGTAGTGTTCAAATAATACGCAGAACAAAGTTCAGGAAGGAGTCAAGCGGAAGAGCAATCGAAGATCGAAATCAGTGAAAGGAATAACTAATGAAGCAACAGTGCACAAGAACTGTTGGATCAGTCAAATCAATGAACAAGATTAATAGAAGATGAGCGGTGGAGATCTTATCGCAAGCGATTAAGTTAATAGATGTATGGATCACATCAAGGCACGGGTTGACAGAAGGGTGGAAAACATGCATAATGATGGAGCAGTCTTCGTAGGTGGTAAGCAGTATCTTGCGCACCCTAAAAGCTATAAGTGGTATTCTAAAATTTAACGTGATTACCCTTAGCAGTCGACACATAGCACGAGAAAACTACTTTTCTCGCGCGCTCTCAACTTGATATCAGTCGTGCATGATTTCACGTGAGATTGTGCAATAGCCGTTAGATCGAGCAGGATTTCTCAATGGTGGAGATCGACCAAGTTAGTTGGTGAGCTGGTGATGCGATAGCTGTTGGATCAAGCGAGACAAATCGAGGTGGAGATTTGGAGCGCATAAAGTCAAACGTTGAAACGAATATGTCAGTTTTGCGACACGTGGTTGATGGTGACTGGTCAGGTTTGTTGTGGATTAGACGATAAGGAAATCCATGGGTGTAATATGATTAATATATGATTAAATAGCTTATGCTTAAGCTTTTAATTAAAGAGAGTTAAACCTTGGGTTATAGAAGGTTTCCCTAAGTATGGAATTTTGGAATTCCTGGGACATAGTGTGACATGCAATTTTATATGCATGTTGTGGGTATGTGTGACTTAGGCTGCATCATTTGGTATCATTGGAAAATAAGGAAATTCTACGTGTAATAATTCTTTGAGAAAACTTAGAACAAATTTATGTTTTGAAGGTGTGTATGCAGGCAAGAGGAGATCAGATTTTAAATTTGATAAACAGTAGGCAGGCAGAGATAAAGTGCAGCAGAATTTGCAAATGCAAAAGAAACAAAGAACAATCCATTCAAAGTGCAAGTGATTGGTAGAAAAATATCATGCAGAGGTCTTGAAGGTAGCGGCATAAGAAGGTGATAAGATTGCAGCAACCTAGAGCAAGGAGTGCTCAATTGGTTCTAGAGGAGAGAACCAGAGAGATGCCAAAAGACTTAGCTCAGAGGAGAGAAGCTTAGTGAGGTATCATGTAGCAAGGGGGACTTGTTACTATAGAGGTTTTGTTGCAGCTCACAGGAAGATCATAAAGGCAATTCCACAGAGGATGTTGGTAGAACTACTAAGGGATGAAGAAAGATGGTAGGAATTTCTGAGCAAAAGAAGAGGTGGCCAGAACCTAGTATTTCATTGTGATTGAAATACAAGAGGACAATTGTGTTCTTAAAAGGTGCAGATGAGTTGAAGCCTAGAAGGAGCAGAGAGAAGTGCTCAAAGAGGTTCAAGAGAATAGAGAACCAAGTTCTTTCCAAAAGATCAAGTAGAGAGGAGAGCTTGTGAGGTACGTGACAATAGGGAGAACTTGCTGTTGCAGAGGCTTTAATGCATCTCATAGTAAGTGAGTGAGGAACTCATGAAGATAGAGAAGGAGATGACTACTAATAGTCATAACAAAGATAATAGAGGTTCTGAGGAAGACCACAACAAAAGAAAAGTGAAGAAGGAGGATGCCAAGGAAAATGGCTAGAGAATGAGTCAAGAGGAGCTTGACAAGGAGATTGCAGAGTTAAAAGAACAACTTGATGTATTAAGGATGCTACTAGAGGAAAACCAAAGACAAGGTTGGGTCTTCAGGAAAAAGGCAGTGAAGTGGTCTAAGTTACAGAGAAGGCTATAGTAGAAGCAAGTGAAGTGGCTGGTGGAAGAACTCAAAGAAGCTGAGCTGAGAATGGAATTTTCCATATGTGAAGCAAAATAGGGTGGAGTTCTAGGTCAAGATGAAGATTGGAGATCTATGGAAGATACTATGAGTTATTATGAGAATTCAAGATAGCAAGGAGATATGATGAGTGAATCATCAAGTGAGGTCACAAGGTCTCATGTTTTTAAAACTGATAATTTGTGTATGATTGCAGGTATTACAGGAGAAAATCAACTTTGTGAAGATGTCTTCAAGATGGATGAAGATCATGAAGTAAAATGTGACAAAGAAAATTTCTCAGAAGAGGAAGAATTTGATTGGTTATAGCAGAAAGAGTCTATGGATGAGTTACTTAGTGAGAGAAGACATTCATTTGAAGCTATCATAGAGATGGAAGATCAAAATCTTATTTTGATGAAGAATGAAGGAATATTGTCTTAGAGAGGTAACCTAATGAATTTGATTAATGTTATTGATGAAGAACAAATGTAGGAGAATATTAATGCAGATGATGGGGTAAGGATAGCTCTTGAAGAAGGTTTACAGAGAGACAACAAGGCAAAGTGTATTGAAGAATAAGGGGAGACAAATTTGTCTCAAGACAAAGAAAAGACAATCACAAAATTGAAGAAGGAAGAAGTCTATGCAAAAGATTTAGCAAAGGGAGAAAGGACATCAGATGATTGGTCAATAACAAAAGAAGGTATGGAAAATTGTGTAAAATTTCGAAATTCTATTCCAATTGAAATTATTAAGTTATATAGAAAGTTAGACTTTCAAAGAAGGAAGTTGGCAAAGTAGAGGATGTATACTTAGGATAAATTGCCGAAAAAGGAAGACAAAGAAATTGTCATGAATGACAATCATAAGGAAAAGAGAATGGTAATAAAAGTTCAACAAATTGACATTACAGAAGGAGGAGTTCATCATTGTGAACCAGAGCAGAGAGATATCATTGAAATAGATGATATGAAGGAGAGTTTAAATCAACATACTGGTGTTTTGACAAAGGAATTGAAGGAAACCTTAGAGCGGCATACTGAGATGTTTCCAGAAAAGGAAAAGGTAATGATGCCTTATATTTTTAATTTTGATAATTGTTTTATGATTACAAGATTTGATGAAGATGAGACAGACATGTTTCAAGTTGAAGAGTTAATTTTAGAACTGAAGAAGACTAGAAGTTGCGAAGACAGACATGCTAATGAGGAAAATGAAAAGCATGAAGATACCATGCTTGGAGACGTTAAATTGACTGTCAGAATCAATCAAAGAAGTGAAGGAAAATTACTGAGGGTTGTCAAGGAAGCGAAAGGAAAATATGTTGGAATTGATGAACAACATAGTGATGTATTTGAAAGGAATCAAGTACAAAGGGCATTGGAGGATAATTTATTTCTTGAAAGTAAATTCACAAATATTGAACAAAGGTTGTTTGGAAAGTCACAAGAGGGTAAGGTTGAAAGGGCGGTACTAAGAATCCGACAACTTCAAAGAGAAGATAGTAAACGCTAGTGTGAAGATGAGTGGACAGAGTACAACAACAAATGGTAAAGTAATTATCAGTCAAAAGAAAGATTGGACATATAGATTGAAAGAATAATAAGATTGATGATGAAGGTGCCTCAGAGGAAAGCGACAGTAAGAAGTCCAAGCAACAACAAGAGAAAGACAACAACATACTATGAAAGCATAGCTAGTGGGGCAAAGCAACATAAAGTGTGGAGACCTGGAGAACAACAACAAACAACAGAAACAACCAAAGACAAATTACAGAACAAAGTATGGGATCTAGGAAGACGAAGGTTAGAAGCACATGATCAAGAGATCGTGATTATTTTAACCTTGGGAGTATGATGCAGGAGCATCCATCTAGCCGTTTAACATAGTCGTTACTTAATAATATTCGTTTTTAATATATTAATAAATTGATATTATAATTTAAACAATGTTGTTCAAATATAGCCATTACTTGAAATTACATCTCTACATTGCTCTCTATTTAAGCCTTTGCCATGGTCTGCCTCTTCATCTAGTCCTGATGATAAGCTACACTTGTTGGTTCGAAACACGTCCGCCAAATAAATTATCTCATGTGATTTCTACCGAAAGACTTTGTTTAATTTCATTATATTCTAGTTAACTTAGGGGGTCTTGTGTTTTCAAGGAAGTTGGATTCCTATGTATCAAATTAATGTAACTATTAATGTTTTGAGTGATTGGAATAGGAATTAATTAGATATTGTGAGGATATTTGTAAATGCTCTCGAATGTAGGAGAACAAGAGTGATGATGAGTGATTAGTGATGATTGAGAGATTTTGAAATCAATTGTAAATCTTAGATTAGAAATTGGTTTTATGGTTTGTGGAACTAGAGAGGTTCTTAGGGATTAGTGGAGTCAAAAGTGGACTTAGAGGATATTCAAGATTTAGTTCAACACATTAAGGATTTGAACCAAAATTGGTTAACAGAACCTTTTGTATAAATATACGCCTAAAAGGCATAGAGAGAGTCAGTTAGTTAGAGTGAGAATTAGAGTTCAAAGATTAGATATGGTTTGAGTGTAAGCCTACGGGCAGGAAAGGAAAGGCCACTGATATAAAATATTAGGCCGAGAAGGAATTCATTGTGTAAATATTTATTTATTAATACATAAGTGAAATTTCTGAGTTTGTGTCGTGTGTATTGAGTAATTGAATTATAAACTGTGTGTGGATTAGAGTAATTCTGCATAACATAAGTGTGTAGGGAATTCAAAAAGAATATGAGAGAGAGGACAGTGCTCAGAGGAGTATTGCTATGATCGGAGAGTGTTGGAGTTTGATTGAATAACAAAATCAAAGCTCAGGATTGGTAGCGTTTAAATAATATGCAGAACAAAGTTCAGGAAGGAGTCAAGCAGAAGAGCAATCGAAGATCAAAATCAATGAAAGGAAGAAGTAATGAAGCAACAGTGCACAAGAACCGTTAGATTAGTCAGATCAATGAATAGGATTAACGGAAGATGAGTGGCAGAGATCTTATCACAGGAGATTAAGTTAATAGATGGATGGATCACATTAAGGCACGGGTCGATAGAAGGGTGGAAAAATGTGCAAAATGATGGAGCGGTCTTCGTAGGTGGTAAGTAGTATCTCGCGCTCCCTAAAAGTTGTAAGTGGTATTCTAAAATTTCACACGATTACCCTTAGAGGCCAACACGTAGCACGAGAAAACTACTTTTATCACGTGCTCTCGACCTAATATTGGTCGTGCACGATTTCACACGAGATTGCGCGATAGCCATTGGATCGAGCAGGATTGATCAATAGTGGAGATCGACCAAGCTAGTTGGTGAGCAGGTGACACGATAGTCGTTGGATCAAGCGAGATAGGTTGACAGTGGAGATTTGGAGCGCATAAAGTCAAACATTGAAACGAATACGTCAGCTATGTGACACGTGGTTGACGGTGATTGGTCAGGTTTGTTGTGGATCAGACGGTAAGGAAATCCACGGGTGTATCTGATTAATATATGATTAAATAGATTCCGCTTAAGCATTTAATTAAAGAGAGTTAAACATTTGGTTATGGAAGGTTTCCCTAAGTATGGAATTTTGGAATTACTCGGACATAGTGGGACATGCCATTTTATATGCATGTTGTGGGTATGTGTTACTTAGGCTACATCAATTTATATACTTTGGATTTATAATATTAATCCCTTGGGTTTAATATTATTCCCTTGGGTTTATAATACCTAGGGGTTTTAGAATTAATCTTGCAGGTTTATAATATCAATCCCTTGGGTTATTCAATCTAAGGGTTCATATTCCTAGGGTATAATACTATTCATAAGGTTAGTAATATTAATCCTAAGTTTAAATATAAATCCCTTGGATTTATAATCATGGTCAATCATGCACAACCATGGTCTAATATCACATTGTGACAAATATTGTCTCAATATGAAAATCAACCATTGTCAACCATGATCAAATGTTGCATTTTGACAAAGATTGTCTCAATATGAAAATTAGCCATGGTAAAACATGACGAACCATGTTTATTTTAGGGTTTATAGTATTTATATTAGGTTTTATATAACTAGAGGTTATAATATTAATCCCTTGTCTTTATCCCTTGGGTTTAATATTACTCATTTGGGTTTATAATCCTTTGAGTTTTTAATATTAATATTTTGGGTTTATCATTCCCTTCAATCTATAATATTAATCCGTCGGGTTTATTAATCAATTGGTTTAGTTTCCTAGGGTGTAATATTATTCATAGGGTTTATAATATAAATATTTTGGTTTAATATAAATCCACTACGTTTATAATAATGGTCAACCATGGTCCAAAGTCACATTGTGACAAAGATTTTCTCAATATGAAAATCAACCATGTTCCAACGTCGCAATGTGACAAAGATTATCTCGATATTAAAACCAATCATGCTGAATCATGATCAACCATGGCCCAACATCGCTTTGTGACAAAGGTTGTCTCAATATGAAAATGAACCATGGTCAACCACGGTCAACCACGTTTATTTTAGGGTTTATAATATCTACATTAAGGTTTATACCTTGCGTTTATAATATTAATCCTTTGGGTTTAATATTATTCCCTTGGATTTATAATACCTTGGGGTTTCAGAATTAATCCCTTAGGTTTATACTATCAATCCTTGTGTTTATTAATCTAAGAGTTCATATTCCTAGGGTATAATATTATTCATAGGGTTTATAATATTAATCCTATAGTTTAATATAAATACGTTGTGTTTACAATCATGGTCAACCATGCTCAAAAATTGTCCAATATCACATTGTGCCAAAGATTGTCTCAACATGAAATCAACCATGGTCAACCATGGTCCAACATCGCATTGTGACAAACATTGTCTTAGTATGAAAATCAATGATGGGCGAACCATGGTCAACCATGTTTATTTTAGGGTTTGTAATATTTATCTTAGGGTTTTTATACCTTGGGTTTATAATATTTATCCTTTGGGTTTAATATTATTCCCTTGGTTAGCCATGGTCAATCATGGTCAACCATGGTCACATTGTGACGAATATTGTCTCAATATGAAAATCAACCATGGTCCAACGTCCCATTGTGACAAATATTGTCTTCATATGAAAATCAATCATGGTCAACCATGGTCCAATGCTGCATTGTGACAATTGGACAAAAATTATCTTAATGTGAAAATCAACCATGGTAAACCATGGTCAACCATGTTTATTTAAGGGTTTAAAATATTTATGCTAAGATTTATATACCTTGGGTTTATAATATTAATCCCTTTGGGGTAATATTATTCCCTTGGGTTGATAATCCCTTAGTTTTTTAGTATTAATGCCTTAGGTTTATTAGTCCCTTGGGTTTATAATATCAATCCCTTAGGTTTATTAATCTAAGGGTTCATATGCCAAGGGTATAAAAATATTTATAGGGTTTAGAATATTAATCCTAGGGCTTAATGTAAACTCCTAGAGTTTATAATCATGGTCAATAGTGATCCAACACCCATTGTGACAAATATTGTCTCAATAAGAAAATCAAGCATGGTCAACCATCATAGACAACGGTCAACCATAATCAATGATGATTATTCATGGTCAACCATTGATAATTATTATAATTATTATTGTTATTATTACTATATATTTAATAATATTAATTCATTAATTAATATTATTATTAAATAAATAATTTATATTACCTGTTTTAAATTAAAATAATAAATATAATAACATGTAATATTAAATAATAATTAATATAAATTAATAATTATAATGAAATTGTAATAGTTTTTTTGTTTTATTATTTTTATTGTTATATATGGCTTGAAAGTAAAGGTAAGCAGGCTAAAGGCCAAGCGGGTTTTAGAAGGCAAAACTCAACAACGGACCACCTCGTTACGCTTAGGATCATTGTGGAGGAATGTCACAATGATAAATCCAATCTCTTTTATTGCTTTGTGGACTTTAGAAAGACTTTCGATACTGTTCCTAGAAACAACCTATGGAATAGATTAGAAGAGCTAAAGGTTCCTTTCGAGTTGAGATTTGTTGCTATAAGGTTATATGAGAATGTAATTGCCACGTTAAAGAGCAATGAGGGGTGGTCAAAAGATATTAAGTGTAATATCGGAGTTAAACAAGGTTGTGCCCTCTGCCCTACCCTATTTGGCATTTACATCGACAAGCTAGAAGGTTATTTAGAGGAACCAAGTTGTGATGGCACGATCTTAGCTAGGATAGTCATCATCCTTCTTCTCTATGCTGATGATATTGTTCTTCTCGCAAGGTTCCCATCTGATCTTGATAAGCAGCTTAGACTCCTTAAGGATTTCTGCTCTACCATGGGTATGACTTTTAACACTGACAAAATAAAAGTTATGATTAGCAAATCCAAGAAGGACACTTACGTTAATTTTATGTACTACAATAGTAACTTGGAGGAAGTGTGTTCTTATAAGTACCTAGGAATTGATATTCATCACAAGCTCAACTAGAACTATAGCATTAAGAAAAGGATTAATGGGGGGCAGAAAGATTATTTTGGTCTTGAAAATAATTGTGAAACGACAAACCTCGTAATGTGGGATAGAAAGAACTTCCTCTTTGAAACTTTAGTCACTCCTGTTATCTTATAAGGATATGAGGTTTGGGGTTGCAACATCTCTAAAGAATCCTGGAGAAAGATTGAGAAAATCCACAAGCGTTTTATAACGTATAAAATCAAAATTAAAAGCAATACACCCTATCCTATTCTCCTTGTAGAAGTGGGTCTTTCCCCTATCGAGAGCCTAGCTATGACTAGGCTTTTGTTGTACAAGCACAAACTCAATAACATAGGAGACCATAGACTTCCTAAGCTAGCTTTAAATTCCAACCAAAACCACCTAAGGCTCAAAAGAGGTTGGTATAAAGACACCAGGGCTTGGTTAAACCATTGGGAGATCGACGAGAATGTTGCACTGCAAAGCATTAAAAATATTAAAAATATTGTTACTTCTAAGTTCAAAGAAAAAAAGTGGTGTGAGAAAGATTTAGCAGCTAAAAGAAAATTAAGATATTATAAGGAGGTCGTCAACCCCACCCTAGAAGATCAAAAGTATCTCTCTGTTTTAACTAGCTCAAAGAAGAAAATTAATATAGCCAAGATTAGAATGAACTCTCATGAGCTTCATAGTGAAACAGGTCATTGGGCAGTTCCTAAAACACCATGGATGGAAAGGATTTGCCATCTCTGTGAGAATATGAACATTGAGGATGAAAATGACTTCTTCTTAGAGTGTCCCGCATACAACCACATTTGATCTCAGTGTCATAATCTTTGTTGCAACACTGACTTTCCTAGCCTTTTACGATGTCAAATTATAGTGAGCTCGGGAGGCTTCTCTCCAAGCTTTTTTAGCATAAGAATAAAATCTTAAATGAAACTAAATAATTCGTTTCTTTAAGTCCAATAAACCAAAATTTAGTCTCAATAGACATTACCATCAACATCAATAAAAAATACAATATAGATAAGATATATAATACATAATAATTTAAAACAAATACATTAATATTTTTAATATATATATATATATTACCAAAACTGAATTTAAACGAATAATATCATAATGTCATAGTTAAATTTAAATGTATAATATGTAAAAAGAAACAAATATTTCTAATTATTACACTCTCTCGTAATAAGTCTATTCACATTTTCTTGTAAATGATGTTGAGAATTGAATGAACGTCATGAGAGCATTGTTAATTCTCACTTAGGCTTCCATTTCCCAAAATTAAGTTATTTTTTATCCAAATTGAAAATTTATATATATCAAAATTATTAAGTAAGTTGATTTGGACTATTATTTTCGAATAAAAGTTTGACGGCTATTCTGTAATTGTCATTTGATTGAGCTTTGAATCTAGTTAGTCTCATTGTGTTATTGGTAATTATTATATACATGTCATGGCGGTCCGGGCAGTTGGTTTGCACACCCCTCGCGTTCGAATCCGCGGAGCTGCGCATGCTGCAGCGTATCAAGATCTATAGCGATTAATGAAGTGATTTGAAGGTTGTCAGTCTAGTTTTGACACTTATTTGTAATATATTTAAAAAAAAAAAAAAGGTCTATAATACTTCTTTAGGGAACTAGCCCCACCCATTAAAAAAAAAAAAACAAAAACGCAAATTTAATAATACTAATTACCAAGTAACTTCTTCCCATATTAAAATTGAAAAGTATTTTTTAAATGAACAAAAAAAATAATAATTTTCAAGACTGATAAATTTAAATTATTAAAGGTATATAATTAAATATCACTACATTTTAACCTTTAATTAATTATTAAAGATTAAGTTTAGCATCAGATTTTTAAAAACGTGTATTGGAAGGATCAAAGCACCCTTAATTAAATATTAACGATTAAGTTTGGCATCAGATTTACAAATACGTGTATTGGAAGGATCAAATCATAAAGAAAAGGCGGCGTCTTGGGTTTGAGTCAAACACCCATTACACATTTTTCATGTGCAGGTGAACACGCTGCCTTTTGCTGAGGCTCTTACATAGAAGAGACGTTAAAATTCAAGAGGAAAGTGTCCAAAATGTGTCGTTCACGAGCTTCAACAGGTTTGGTAAAGGCTTCTGTATTAAAATTGATGTAAAAATTTGAAAGAACATGGGTCCAAAAAGTGTTATGGATGAGGTACATAAGCATGTAAAATTTATGAATACTTCAGTTATGTGACATGTGGTTGACGGTGATTGGTCAGGTTTGTTGTAGATCAAACAGTAAGGAAATTCACGGGTGTAATCTGATTAATGTATGATTAAATAGTTTTCGCTTAAGCATTTAATTAAAGAGAATTAAACTTTGGGTTATGGAAAGTTTCCCTAAGTATGGAATTTTGGAATTACTCGGACATAGTGGGACATGCCATTTTATATGCATGTTGTGGGTATGTGTTACTTAGGCTGCATTAGTTTATATACTTTGGATTTATAATATTAATCCCTTGGGTTTAATATTATTCCCTTGGGTTTATAATAACTAGGGGTTTTAGAATTAATCTTGCGGGTTTATAATATCAATCCCTTGGGTTATTCAATCTAAGGGTTCATATTCCTAGGGTATAATATTATTCATAAGGTTAGTAATATTAATCCTAAGTTTTAATATAAATCCGTTGGGTTTATAATCATGGTCAATCATACACAACCATGGTCTAATATCACATTGTGAGAAATATTGTCTCAATATGAAAATCAGCCATCATCAACCATGATCAAATGTTGCATTTTGACAAAGATTGTCTCAATATGAAAATTAGCCATGGTAAAACATGGTGAACTATGTTTATTTTAGGGTTTATAGTATTTATATTAGGTTTTATATAACTAGGGCTTATAATATTAATCCCATGGCTTTATCCCTTGGGTTTAATATTACTCGTTTGGGTTTATAATCCTTTGAGTTTTTAATATTAATATTTTGGGTTTATCATTCCCTTCAATTTATAATATTAATCCGTTGGGTTTATTAATCTATTGGTTCAGTTTCTAAGGTGTAATATTATTCATAGGGCTTATAATATAAATACTTGGGTTTAATATAAATCCATTGCGTTTATGATAATGGTCAACCATGGTCCAAAGTCACATTGTGAGAAAGATTTTCTCAATATGAAAATCAACCATGTTCCAACGTCGCAATGTGACAAAGATTACCTCGATATTAAAACCAATCATGCTGAACCGTTATCAACCTTGGTCCAACGTCGCTTTGTGACAAAGGTTGTCTCAATATGAAAATGAACCATGGTCAACCACAATCAACCGTGTTTATTTTAGGGTTTATAATATCTACCTTAGGGTTTATACCTCATGTTGATAATATTAATCCTTTGCGTTTAATATTATTCCCTTGGATTTATAATACCTTGGGGTTTCAGAATTAATCCCTTGGGCTTATAATATCAATCCTTGTGTTTATTAATCTAAGAGTTCATGTTCGTAGGGTATAATATTATTCATAGGGTTTATAATATTAATCGTATAGTTTAATATAAATCTGTTGTGTTTACAATCATGGTCAACCATGCTCAACAATGGTCCAATATCACATTATGCCAAAGATTGTCTCAACATGAAAATCTACCGTGGTCAACCATGGCCCAACATCGCATTGTGACAAACATTGTCTCAGTATGAAAATCAATGATGGGTGAACCTTGGTCAACCATGTTTATTTTAGCGTTTGTAATATTTATCTTAGGGTTTTTATACCTTGGGTTTATAATATTTATCCCTTGGGTTTATAATATTTATCCTTTGGTTTAATATTATTCCCTTGGTTAGCCATGGTCAATCATGGTCAACCATGGTCAACCATGGTCAATAACCATGGGCACATTGTGACGAATATTGTCTCAATATGAAAATCAACCATGGTCCAACATCCCATTGTGACAAAGATTGTCTTCATATGAAAATCAATCATGGTCAACCATGGTCCAATGTCGCATTGTGACAATTGGACAAAAAATGTCTTAATGTTAAAATCAACCATGGTAAACCATGGTCAACCATGTTTATTTAAGGGTTTAAAATATATATGTTAAGATTTATATACCTTAGGTTTATAATATTAACCCCTTTGGTTTAATATTATTCCCTTGGGCTGATAATCCCTTAGTTTTTTTAGTATTAAAGCCTTAGGTTTATTAGTCCCTTGGGTTTATAATATCAATCCCTTAGGTTTATTAGTCTAAGGGTTCATATGCCAAGGGTATAAAAATATTTATAGGGTTTAGAATATTAATCCTGTGGCTTAATGTAAACCCCTAAGGTTTATAATCATGGTCTATAGTGATCCAATGCCCATTGTGACAAATATTGTCTCAATAAGAAAATCAAGCATGGTCACCCATCATAAACAACGATAAACCATAATCAATGATGATTATTCATGGTCAACCATTGATAATTATTATAATTATTATTGTTATTATTATTATATATTTAATAATATTAAATTAATTAATATAATATTATTAAATAATATTTATATGACCTGTTTTAAATTAAATAATAATTAATATAATTATTAATTATTAACAATTATAATGATATTGTAATAGTTTTTTGTTTTATTATTTTTATTGTTATAATATGGCTTGAAAGTAAAGCTAAGCGGGCTAAAGGCCAAGTGGGTTTTAAAAGGCAACACTCAACAACGGACCACCTCGTTACGCTTAGGATCATTGTGGAGGAATGCTGTAATGATAAATCCAATCTCTTTTGTTGCTTTGTGGACTTTAGAAAGGCTTTCGATACTGTTCCTGGAAACAACCTATGGAATAGATTAGAAGAGCTAAAGGTTCCTTTCGAGTTGAGAGTTGTTGCTATAAGGTTATACGAGAATGTAATTGCCACGTTAAAGAGCAATGAGGGGTGGTCAAAATATATTAAGTGTAATATCGGAGTTAAACAAGGTTGCACCCTCTGCCCTACCCTATTTGGCATTTACATCGACAAGCTAGAAGGTTATTTAGAGGAAGCAAGTTGTGCTGGCACGATCTTAGCTGGGATAGTCATCATCCTTCTTCTCTATGCTGATGATATTGTTCTTCTCGCAAGGTTCCCATCTGATCTTGATAAGCATATTAGACTCCTTAAGGATTTCTGCTCTACCATGGGTATGATTGTTATGCTTTTAACCTGCAAATGATACCTAAATACAGAATATGTGAAGAGAAGATACCCAGAACACAAAATATGCGAAGAAAAGATACCCAAAACACAGAATAGCAATGATTTTATTATTCGGAGAGTAATGTTCACTTGCCTCTTCGAGGGGGCAACCTCCAATAGAGCAGAGCTCGATTACAAAATAAGACATGATGCTCCTCGCAGGGAGTCTCTATCCTTTATATATGACTCATACATGCAATAACACAGGCCAATACATTGTATTAACTAATACACTATCTAATACTACGACCCATTTGCAACTAACTGTGGGTTCCCGTTATTAAATTGCGGTATTAACCACTTACAATTATTTAATATGGGTTTATTGACTCTGCACCCACTATGACGTGGTCCCATTACAATAAAAAGGGGGTTAGGGTGGGACCCTAATGCCCTGCCCCTTAGACTAGCCTTGTCCTCAAGGCTGAAGCTGCGAAAACTGCTGAAGAAAGTGGCTGGCTCCCAAGTTGCAATCTTCCGAGAGGTGTCTTTCCATTTGACGAGGACTTCCTTAATCATGCGGCCGCGCAGTTGCTTGACTCGTGTGTCTAGGACCTATTCTGGTTGAAGCCAGATGGACCCTTCTTTGTCCAATTCCGGTAGACTGGTCTGAATTCTGCAATTGTTCCCAATCACTTTCTTGAGGCATGAGACATGAAAAACTGGATAGATTTTTGCAGTAGGTGGCAAGGCCAACTTGTAGGCCAATTCTCCAATGCGCTGAAGTACTTGATATGGTCCGTAGAATTTGGGAGAGAGTTTCTAACACCCCTTGTCTTTGAGTGATGTTTGCTTATATGGTTGGAGCCGTAAAAAGACTTGATCCCCTTCTTGAAATTGGCGCTCTGAGCGATGCTAGTCTACCTGTTTCTTCATGCGGTTCTGAGCTTGATGAAGATTCTCTCGAAGATGGGCGAGCATGGTTGCGCTGTGTTGTAGGAGTTGATCCACTGCTTGTACTTTTGAGCATCCCTTGAGATACGAAGTAGGTGAAGGCGGGAATTGACCATATACTGCTTCATAGGGAGTCA
>APFE030923826.1:86099-107828 GCA_000404065.3 Pinus taeda | reverse complement strand
AACCATTTGACCCATTGTGTCTGTTTATCAGATACAAAGAAACAAAGATATCCTTCCAAACATTTGTTTACTATCTCAATTTGCCCATCAGATTGAGAATGATAAGACGAGCTATGAGCTAACTGAGTACCAAGACAAGAAAATAATTATGTCCAAAAATTTCCAGTGAAAATGGGATCTCTGTCACTTACAATAATATTTGGGTTTCCATGTAGCTTTTGAATTGTTTCCATAAATGCACTAGAAACTATACTAGTAATGCACAAAAGTAAGCATACTTGGTAAGTCTGTCAACTACCAACATGATGACACTCTTTCCCTCAGACTTGGGTAAACCTGTGATAAAAATCCATTGAAACCTCCTCCCAACTTTGGCTTGGAATGGATAAAGGTTGTAATAGACCTGATGTCTTAATTGTTTCAACTTTATTTTGCTGGCAAACCAAACATTCTGCCACAAACTTTTGAATATCTGATTTAAGGCCCTCCTAAAAAAATTCCTTCTTAACCCTGTGGTAAGTTTTTAAAAATCCTGAGTTCCCTCCTAGGGGAGAAGTGTGCAATTCCATAAGAATCTTTTGTTTTAGCTTGGAATTCTTACAGAGGTATGAGCGATCTTGTACCATAACGACTCATTTTGCCAGCTAAATGTATCCGACGTGCTGGAATCTTGTTGTAACTTTCGCATAAGTGCCCACACTTCTTCGTCATTCTTCCATTCCTCCCTTGCTTCGTTTATCCAATCTGGTTGGATAATAGAAATTGCGCATAACAATGCTTCCACATCCTATTCCTTCTTGGGAGTGCATCTGCCACCACATTTTGCTTCCCTTTTTTGTAGATGATTTCAAAGTCATAACCCAACATCTTTGTGACCCACTTTTGTTTCTCTTCAGAGGATATCTTTGTTCTAAAAAGTATTTAAGGTTATCATGATCCATTTTTACCTTGAAGTGTCTTCCCATTAGGTAGGGTCACCATTTCTTAAGTGCATGGAGTATTGCCAACATTTCCTTCTCATAAATAGCTTTGTGTAAAAACTTTCCCTTGATTGGACGACTTTCAAAAGCAATGGGTCTTTCATCTTGCATTAAAACAACACCAATTCCATTTCCTGAAGCATCACATTCCACAATAAAGGTTTTTGTGAAGTTCGGTGTAGCTAAGACAGGTGCTTGGCACATTGCCTCTTTAAGATGTTCGAAGGCCTTTGTTGCTTCTGGAGTCCATGAAAATGCATATTTCTTCAATAGTGTTGTTAGAGGTGCTGCTATTCTCCCATAATTCTTAACAAACTTGCGATAATACCCTATCAACCCGAGAAATCCTCGCAGATGCTTTATGGATGTGGGGATTCTCCATTCTTTAATGGCTTTAATTTTGCTAGGGTCTACCTTAACTTCTTCATGAGATACAGTATGACCCAGATATTCCACCTCTTGTACTCCAAAGAAACATTTGGATCTTTTTGCATATAATTGTTTTTCCTCCAATAGTTGTAGCACCTTGTCAACGTGTTCAACATGATCCTTGCAAGACTTGTTGTAGATTAGTATATCATCAAATAATACTAACACAAATTTTTCTAAGGAATGGTTTGAAAATTGAATTCATCAAACCTTGAAATATTGAGGGTGCATTGGTATGGCCAAAAGGCATGACCAAAAATTCATAATGACCCTCATGAGTTCTAAATGCTGTTTTCGAAATGTCTTCAGTCTTCATTCTGATTTGATGATACCTGAACGAAGATCCAACTTGGTGAAGTAAATTGATCCATGCAATTCATCCAGTAATTCATCAATGACAGGAATGGGAAACTTATCTTTAATAGTGAGCTTGTTGAGCTCCCTATAATCTGGACACATGCGCCATGATCCATCCTTCTTGTGAACCAATACTACTAGAGCAGAGAAAGAACTTTCACTAGGTTGAATTATACCAGCCTCTAGCATTTCTGCAACCATACATTCAGTTTCACTCTTTTGGGAATAGGGATATCTGTACGGCCTGATGTTTGGAGGAACATTTCTTGGAATCAGATGAATAACATTATCATGATCACGAATAGGTGGGAGACCTTTGGGAGTCTCAAATACCTTGGAATGATTATCCAAGACTTTTTGGAGATATGGAGATAGATGACTTTGATGTGCAAACATCTAGCGAACATAATTGTGCAATTACACCTCTTTATTCCTTCTTTAGAAGCTTTGTCATACCTTTAGAGTTGATTATCTTTCCTAGTTTCCCTGCAATACCCCTTAATTCAACTTCCTTTCCTTCCACATAAAATTTCATGAAAAGTTCTTGAAAATTAAAATCTATTGTACCCAAGGATTGTAGTCGTTGGACTCCTAGTACAACATCAGCACCTCCCATTGGAATGGAAAGCATTGGGTTAGTCAGTACATATTCTCCCATGGATAGCTTTGCATTATGGAACTTTCTAAAGAAATTTATTGGTCCTCCATTTGCAACCATCACTTGACACTCTGGTGCTAGATATAGGAAGCAATTCAATTCTTTTGCTACCTTACAATGAATAAAATTGTGGGTACTCCCTGAATCAATCAAAACTATTACCTTTTTCTTCTTGATTTGTCCTTCTATCATGATGGTTTGAGGAGTGGTAATTCCCGCCAATGCATTACAAGATATGGTCGGATTCATTTGTTCTTCATCTAGGCTTTGTTCTTGGAGTATATCCTCTTCTTCTGACCTTTCTTGCTCCTTTTCTTCTTCCTCTTCACAATCTATGTAGAATAATTTCTTCTCAGCACACTTATGACCTTTAGTGTATTTGCTATCACAACTGTAACAAACCCTTTTGCTCTTTTTTTCTTCCAATTGTTGTGGTGTCAACCTTATAGGTTGTGGAAGACTAGCGGAAACACCACTTCCATCTTTATAGATGTGAGTGGTATGCTTCCTGGTTGCCATAATTTTGCTTTCCATTTTTCTTGCTAACCTGAATGCCTTCTCTAATGAATCAGGTTCCAAAGGCGAACATCATGTTGGATATTATCCTTTAAAGACCCTATGAACACATCAATCCTATGCTCCTCTAGAATATTTTTTACCCTTATGTTCAATTTTTGGAAAACTCCTCAATGTGCTCCATTATTGAACCCATTTGTTTGAGACTTATCAATCGGCTAAAAAAAGTGTTGCTTTTTGTATCCTCATAATGTGCCATCAATTCTTCCGTAAAAATTTCCCAAATGATAAATGTTTACGAGAGTAAAGCCATTGATACCATACAAACTGATTGGTTCCAAATATAAAGTTGCCATACGTACCTTTTGTGTGTTTTGCACATTATTGAGATCGAAAAATTGCTCCATCTGTAATATCCATGTTGCGGGATCCTTGCCATCAAACTTCCTCATATCGATTTTTGGAATATGATGGGTCTTCGATCCCACATTAGAGTCTATGGAATCATGATTAACATTTCTTTTGTTCTCATCATGAGTTTCCTTTCTACCCTTTCACCCTTAGTGACCCTTTCTTGTAGCAACTTATTCATATTTATCTTCAATTCTTCCATGTCTGTCTTCAAATCTATCTGCAAATCATCCATCTTAGCTTCCACGTCATTCATCTTAGATTCTATGCCTTTCTTTAAACAATCCATCTTAGATTCTGTTCCTTTTTGTGCAAGTGACACTTGTTGCACTTGGTCGCATAATTTTGATATATCATGTTGCATTTCTTCCTCTTATTCATGAGTCATGCTAAAGCTTTCAGGTCGCCTACTAGGTGTTTCCATTTTCTTTCTTCAAGGCATTTCTTACTGATAATAATGCTTCACTATGCCCTTTGAATTCCTTCAAAATATTTTTTCAAACCAAGCTTAAGCAAACATTTAAAAAAATATACACACCTTTTTTCACTTTGTAGGAGCTCGATATTTCCTCTGATGTATCTCTGTAATTTCGGATCATCCAGTTCTAAAATTACGACCTGCGGTAGCCCTCTGTGTCCTCTTTCCAATGCCACCAGTCTGTCCCCAATTGGATTCTCCAATGAAGAGTTATGCCAAATCTCCCACAGTGACCTGATTATAGACTAATTCAGTAGAGTGAACTTGTACGACGTGCCAAGTGTCCCTATTTTGACCTTTGGTCGTGAAAAATATATACAAGAAACTACAGTCTGTCCTCTTTCTGTACCTTCTTACAAAATTTTAATCTGATTCTCAGAGAGAAAGTTATGACGATTTTCTCCAAGTCACCTGTTTTGAATGTAATTCAGGATTCTGCAAAGGACCAAGTTCCTCAGTTCATATCTTTGAAAATATAGCGCGAAAAGCTCTGAAATTCGGACCGGAGATTTAGTGCAATGTCTTCTCAAATGGGTTTTTTTTTAGCTTCTCAAACGTCGCAGAAAAAAGTTATAGCGAAAATACCACGATGACCTATTTGGAGCAACGAAACCCTAGAATCCAAAGCTCTGATACCAAATGTTATGAAACTAGTTCAAGAAAAGATAGAAAAGATAGATCAACGCCTTAGAATTCAGCCTCTTCGAGGGGGAAACCTCCTTTACATTACATAAATGAAAAATTCTTGGATGATTCAAATGATAAAACCTCCTTCTATATATAGAAGTCTAAGGAGTCACAATATAACCCTAGCCGACCTAACAATAATAATATAAAGCCACAAAAAATAACAATAGAGGGATTCTATGGGGCACAGTAATAACAATATGGGGACAATAGGGGCACAACAATATTAATAAGGGGTACAACTACAATAGTAATGGGGTAATCCCTAGTATTATAGGGACCCAAAATATTTTTCCTCACCTCAACAATATTCCTATTTCTTCTCCTAGTTGTCTCTTGATCCCCCTTTTTACTCCTTAATTTGTGTTCATTACTAAAATCAATTGATAACTCAAGATTCAATCCCCTATCTACTCCCTAATTTAAATCAAGTTAGCTTTACCCATGTGTCACTCTCTCATCAAGGATCTCCAAAATTATTTACTTAAATTTTAATTTAAAACTAATATATTTTCCTCACCTCAACAAGATTCCTATTTCTTCTCTTAGTTGTCTCTTGATTCCCCTTTTTACTCCTTAATTTTTGTTCATTACTAAAGTCAATTGATAAGCCAACATTTTATCCCCTATCTACTCCCTAATTTAACTCAAGTTATCTCTTAGATGGATATTCTTATGTTGGTTGTTGGCACATGGAGGTTCTCTAAATTTCTCTAAAATTTAATTTATTAATCTTATTTTAATTCACTATCCTCTTCTCTAAATTAGGTTTAACTATTTTAGGATTAATATTTATCCTTATATTCATGTCCCTCTTTCCCCTTTTTACCTAATTAAACTACATTATCTACCTAATATTTTCCAACACGGGAAAGGTAGAGTTTTTAAGGTAAAATATTTTATTTCTTCCTATGATCCTCTTAACTAATTACCTCGGTTTCTAATATCATTTACCCTTGATGTGAATCTACCTGGTTTTCATATCTTGATTATATTTATTAATTTATTTATTTTTAATGATTCCACAGGTGCAAAGTTTGGTCGTGTCCTTCAAAAACTTCCCTTGAAGTTTCAAGGGTGTCATGCCTAAAAAATTATTTGTGATGCCAAGGGTGCCAAGTTGTTTGTGCCCTTCAAGAAATTACCTTGAAGTTCAAGGGTGCCACGCCACTTGCCCTTCAAGCATTCAGTGGCTACGAGGGGAAAGTATAGGTGCAACGGCAGAGACCACTATCATCTCTTATGTTACCTATTATAATGAGACTAATGGTGTTAGGGATAAAGGAATCTGCCTTGATGCACGTCCCCCGATATAATCGTCATAAGTGACCCAACTTTGGGACTTACTCACATGACATCATGATCTTCAAGGTGAAGGTGTTTCAACCTTTCCAGCCTAAGTCATGATGGAAGTTCTAGTGGGTGAGATCAGGGACACTATCCCACCCCTCCCATGCAGTTCCATCCAATTGTACAACCCCGTCACCCATATGTGAGTCATTCGGCCAAGAATCTAATATGTTCCTGCAACCACTAACATATCATTAGAATATAGATAAATATATATAGTAGTTTTCAAAATTGACTTAGAATTTCAAAGACAAAATATAAATTTTCATCAAACCAAGTGTTGTCAACTCCTCATATGTGAGTGCCTTTGGTGGTTTCCTGCCATAGTAAATAATCATCAGTAATAAGGTTTCTTGTTGTTACTCATTGTCATAATAGCATCATCAACATCACCTAGTCATTCACATCATTGTCCATTGTGAACTAAAACTAACACAAGTAGGTAACATAGGGGACACATCCATCATGACTATCATCATCATAATATCAATGGAAACATACATATCCATCAAAGCTATCAATATCGTAACATAAATAGAAAACATACCTATCCATCAAAGCTATCATCATCATGATATCAATAGACAACATATGTATCCTTTACTGCTATCATCATCATAAATTCAATAGAGACCAAACATACCCATTTATGCTACAATAATCATAATATCAATAGAGAACATGCATAACCATTAATGCTACGATCAACATAATATCAATAATAACATACATAAGCATTAATGCTACATTCATCATAATATCAATGGAGAACATACATAAACATCACAACGACTAATATCACAACCACCTGGATCCTCAACTTGAAGTCCTCAAAGAATAAATTGTGAGCCTTAGGGCTAAATAAATGTTAATGTCATATCATTGTCAGTGGACTAGAGCGGGGCACTACATACACCCCCTCTTAATACTAGACTTTGTCTCGAAGTCCTTTGAATAGGTAAGGAAAACGGTGACGCATCTCCTCGACATCCTCCCAAGTAGATGAACTAGGACTATAATTGTCCCACTCAACCTTAACTTGGTCCACTAACCATCATCTAAGCTGCAAAGTTCACTAGTCGAGTATGTGAACTGGTTCGGCCATCATTGTTCCCTCATCCGAATCCTACAAATGACCAAATTCAATAACATGCGAAGGATCTGAAATATAACGAGGCAAAACAGAAACATGAAACACATCATGCATACACGTTAAAGATGGAGGTAAGGCAAGCCTATATGCCACTGGCCCTTTCTTTTCTAAGATTTCAAAAGGTCCCACAAACCATGGAGACAATTTTTCTCCCTTTCTGAATCTTATAGATATTTTTTGGGGCCTTACTCTTAGGAATACCCTATCATCCATTACATAACTTTGGTCTACCTGATGAGCATCAGCATAGCTCTTTTGTTGATCTTGTGCTTCTTTTAGCCTTCCTCTAATCATAGTCATTTGTTCTTCCATCTCTTGCACCACTTTTGGTCCTATTAATACTCGGTCCTCTAGTCGGTCCCGACTGAGAGGTATTTTGCAAGGTCTTCCATATAAGAACTCAAATGGCACCATCTTGATGGAACTCTGATAACTATTATTGTAAGAAAATTCCATTAGGGGTAAAAACTCCTCCCATCTCTTTTGTTGGTCTATCACATACATCCGAAGCATGTCTTCGAGGATGTGATTAGTCCTCTCTATTTGGCCATCTGTCTCAGGGTGATAGGAAGTGTTGAAGTTCAACTGGGTTCCCAAGGCTTCTTGGAAACTGGTCCAAAGCCTTCCTGTAAACATTGCTCCCCTATCAGATATGATATTCCTAGGCACTCCATGCAATCTCATAATCTCATCAATAAAAACTCTGGCTATTTCTGGTGCCTTATATGTAGTCTTAACTGGCATGAAATGGGTGCTCTTGGTCAATTTGTCCACCACTACAAATATGGAATAATGTCTTCTTGAGGTCATTGGTAGTTCCACAATGAAGTCCATTGATATAACTTCCCATTTAGATTTTGGTATCTCATAGGGTTGCAATAATCCTATTGGATGTCTATGTTCAACTTTTACTCACTAACACTCTAAGCATCTTGCGACCAAGTTTATGATGTCCTTCTTCATCCCTTTCCAAAAAAAGAGCGGTATCAAGTCTATACTCATCTTCTTAACACCAGGGTGTGCCATGTATACTGCATGATATGCTTCATTCAAGATTATCTGGCGTATATCTTCATTCGATGGTACATATATCCTTCCCCGAAATTGTAGTAGCCCATCATTATCAAGGGAGTATTCTTCATATTTTGGGACCCTAATTTCATCCCCCTTCAAAATTTTGCTAACCTCCTGATACCATGTGCCTTTAAATTGTAAATCAAGCAGTTTCTCCCTCAAATTTGTCTTTAAGGGAATCACTGAAAATATCTGAGACCTCCTACTTAAAGCATCAACCACCCTATTTACCGTTCCTTTTATGTAAGTGATATCAAAATCATATTCACTAATTAGCTCAGACCTTCATCTTTTTCTTGCATTCAAGTGGTCTTGAGTGAATATGTGTTGTAGCCCACAATGGTCAGTCCTAAGATCAAACTTCCTTCCTAGAAGGTATTGTCTCCAAATTTTTAGTGCATAAACAATTGCTACCATTTCTAGATCATGGGTTGCGTAGTTTTCTTCCTGGGTTCTAAGTTTCCTTAATGCATAAGCTATTACTCTTCCTTCTTGCATCAACACATGGCCTAGCCTTTCCTTAGAAACATCAGTAAAAACCAAAAATTAGTGTTCCATATCCAACACCTTCAAAATTGGTGTTATCGTTAATAACACCTTTAACCTTTGGAATGCCTTTTCACATTTTTCATTCCAAATGAATTTCTTGTTCTTTCTTTGGAACTCGGTAATGGGGCTTGCTATCTTCAAAAACCCCTTCGACAAATCTACAATAATACCCTACCATGCCCATGAAACTTCGTATTTCATGAACATTGGCTGGTGTTTGCCATTCCATGATGGCCTCGATCTTTATCAGGTCTACTACGATACCATCCCTAGAGATAATGTGCCCAAGATAATGAATTTTGGTTTGGTAAAAGGAACACTATGAAAACTTCCTTATAATTGGTTTTCTTTAAGACATTGTAGAACTATTCTCAAGTGTTCGTCATGCTCTTCTGGGGTCTTTGAGTAGATCAAAATTTCATCGATAAAGACTTGTACAAAATTGTCTAAGAAATCTTGAAATATTCTGTTCATAAAAGTCATGAAAAAACCCAAGACATTTGTCAGTCCAAAGGGTAAAACTACAAATTCATAATGCCCAAATCTTGTCTTAAAGGTTGTCTTCGGGATATCTTGTTCCTTGATTCTCAACTAATGATATCCCGACCTCAGATGTATCTTTTAAATCATAGTTTTCCCCCTCATTTGATCAATAAGTCATATATACTTGGCAGAGGGTATTGATTTTTTATTGTCACTTTGTTCAACTGGAAGTAGTCAATGCATAGTCACCAAGACCCATCCTTCTTCTTAACGAAAATTATGGGGGCTCCCCACGGAGATATGCTAGGTCATATGAACCTCATGTCCAACAATTCCTTTAATTGGATCTGTAATTCCTTTAGCTCTGGAATCGGCAAACGATAGGGTGCCTTTGCAATAGGCTCAGTGCCTAGTTTAAGGTCGATGGTGAAATCAATTTCCCTTTTTTGTGGTAGCCCAGGTAGTACTTCGGGAAATACATCCTTAAATTCAATAAGAAATGGATGTTTATAAAGGTTTTCAGAATCACCCTCATCGTTTAGAGCTAACACTAAGAACATTTGAAATCTCTTTTTCCTATATTTCATTAGCTATATGGAGGAGATGAACCTCAGGGACACCCCTCGGTTCTTTCCCCTTAATAATTTTCTTTGGCCGTCATCGTCTGTGAAATGTAGAATCTTGTCTTTGTAGTCTAGGAGTGCCTCATGTCATTCTAATCAATCCATTCCTATAACTGCATTATAGACTCCTAAAATTGTAGAGTACAAGGATTCCTTGGTATTACATACATCGAGGTCCACCTCACAATCCTTTACCATCCTTCCTACATTTCTTTTCATACTGTTGAGTGATAAAAATGTGTCTTTTAACCCCTATTTACCCTACATTAATTATCAGTCTAGGCATGATTTTTTATCTCAAGAGTGTACTTAGTCTGAGGTGGTCACTTGTTCAAGAGTAATGTTTGCAGTATAGTGCTTACAAAAGTAAATGAGTGCTAGAAACAAAATATAATTGTAATGGCAAGAAACTTAAATGCTCTGTAACTAAATCATTCACTCAAGAAACTACAACAATTATCAGTCAAGGATGTACCAATGATAACTCTTTCCCCTGTAAATTGATGTAAATAAAAATCAATCACAGACAAGATCTCTAGTCTGAGAACTTAGACATCAGTAGTCAATGTTCGTTACAGTTGTAAATGTTTTTATCTACACCAAAACAAATTCTGGAAATAACAATTTGATTAGCAGAAAAGTAACAACAACTAAATCTATTGAGAAGGTTGAACAACAAAGCTTGATCTACAGAAATGAATTAAGCAGCAATCTTAACCGAAATGAATTGAACAACAACCTTCAACTAATAAAGGAATTGAACAACAATCTTTAACTAAGAAAGGGACAACAAACCTAATTAAGTGTAGACACACAGCGACGATAGAGTAATTGAATCAATAATCTTATTCTAGCATAATGGACATTAACCACAGTCATAAAGGAATGACAATTGCAGTTATAATTGAACGACAGTTAAATGAATAGCAATCACAATTTTAAGTGAACCGTAGTTAAATGAACAACAATCAAAACTATAAATGAACAACAAAGTCTGAATTAGGCAATGCAATATTGTTTCAGAATGAACAACATGACATTTTAAGTTGTGAATAATAATCTTGCTATCCAATTACGATTTCAATCTAACAGAGAAATTCAGTTCAGAAACAGAAGATTACTGAATAAAACGAATTAAGGAAATACAAAGAAAATCAAACCACACACAACTTTAATTGTAAAATAATGATACAAGAAGCAAGTGGATCCACTAGGGCCGGGCCCTTAGCCACTAGGGAAGCATTACTGCATTTACTCCAGGATTAGATAATGGAACAACAACTGAGTTATATATTAATCATAAATGGTAGAGTTACAGTTATCGCTCTTCAAAGAGAGTCGATGATCAAAGTTAAGATTACAACAGTAAGTTCTACAAATTGACAATAATATCCCCCCCCCCTAGGCTACCAGCACTGTCCCTTTTTATAATGGCTAGGCGGACGTATCAAGAGTATTGATAAGTCTTGAAGTAGTGATCCCTGAGGATCAAAGGATCTTGAGGGATTCGCTTTATCTTTGATCTCCAGTTATCATTTTGTCTTCTTGTGCTAATGTCGCGTTTTCTCTTCCTTTTCCTGGACCATGTGCTCCGATCTTGATCTCCTCGTTTGGATACAACTTCCTGTCAAAGGGACAATAGTTGCTTCTGCTTTGTCTTTTCCTCCCAAATAATGATTTTCTATTTCCTTCACTTTCTGTATAGAAAAAGACAATAATTAGTTATTTTGTATCAATCACAAATCTCCTTAATTCTATCATACTTCTTTAACATATTACCATTTTAGAATGTAAAGAAGTTATGATTCAAAGGAAAAGATAAAGAAATACATGGGAAATACATACCTTTTCTAACGCTCAACACACACCCCTGCTTACCCTTTTTCATGCCCTCATGAAACCATTGTAATTTACATGCAAGGCGGTTAGGGAATAGGCTGGAGAGGGATTTTCATGTAGTGGTCTAAAACCATGATGTGTAGCTAAAACTTCAAAAATATGCCATGTCTGGCCTTCAGGAAATTAATATAGGGCCTTATACCCTGCTGTAGGATACTAGATAATTGGACTTCGAAACCTGCAACCTAGCCAATACGGGCATTCTCTCAAGACAAGGTTACTATAGGTAACCAGGTGACCAGTAGCTAACTTAAAATTTTCGTAATTGAATGGCTCTCTGTCTTGAACATTTCGATTGAAAGTCTTCCATCGGATTTTAGCTACTCCGATAGCAAGGTCTTTGATGGATAGGAAGTATTTTACCCCTTGCTGGACAACTGCTGTGTGAATGGGTCCCAATGTTTGGATCACACCCTTCTTTCTCATTAAGCTTCTATGCATATCCCGCAGTTGCAATGGGTTTTTTGGCTCACCCCTTACCCAAAGATCTAACCCGTTCTCTTGTCTTTGAAAGGTATTATGGGCTTTAAGCTACTTTATCTAGTTAACAGCAAAAGAGATGAATGCCTGAAGCTGGATATCACCCACAAAAGGACTAGGGTTCTCTTTTGTTTCATTCTCCAACACAAAATTATGCAAATAAAACTCACATAGAAATCACTAGACTTTCACCCCATAATGTTTACAGCAGTTTATAAAATCATCAATAGTTTTTAACTCTATAGGCACCTCTACCTTGACAGCCTTAATTTTTAATTGTAAATACCTTTCCATATAAAACAAAGCATAATTTTTAGCAGGTGCCCTACATGCTAGAACATCAGTATATAGAGAATAGAGAGTATCCATTTGACTCATAACTGTGTCGAGTCTATTGGTTACCTTTTTAACTTTTTCCTCTGCCCTCCGACATCTATTGAAGGCCTCGCTCTCCAATGCATTGATGTTCTTTACTTGCTACTATAACTTTTGATATTTCTCCTGGGGAACAGTTTCTTCTGTGAGCTTTTCTATAGTCTATTGCGCCTGTGCCAGATCCTTTTGAAGTCTCACTATCCTAGGATCATTGTCCATCAAAACATTTTTGGGCTAAAGATCTACTTGGATCTCCTTATTGCGACATCTGGTTTCCTTAGTCTGTGTTTCTTTGTCATGAACTCTCCGGTCAGTCGTGATGCTAGAAGACAATGCCTTTGTCGAGACATCCTTATTACAGACTGGTGTGTTTTCTGTTTGGGCCTCTGCGCTTGTAACAACCGCATGCTGTTCCTTGTGGTCCTGAATGATAATGGGTTTATTTTGAGTTCTTTTGGTATTCATTTTATGGGGTTTCGTCTGGGTGGCTAGATCCTTTGTTCTAGGGGTTCTTTTTGAGATTCTCCCCATTTTTAGAACCCTTATTTGTTGTCTGAGTTGTTTTACTAAATTTAATAGCCTTTGTTGTTCCTTTCATAGCCTTTTGATTTCATTCGTTTTCTTCGAAGGAACAACCGTTTCTTTTCTTGGGCCTGGGATTTGTTCTTCAGGGATTGTGCCCTCACCCTAGCTTATTTCCATATTTTCTGTTTGTAACACTTCTTTAGTGTTCTCATCCTCCTGATTAGGTTTCTCAAGGAAGGCAACCCTGGTTTGATCTGCTATTTCCTGGGTGGCTTCTTCTTCTACTTCTTCTTCATCATTCATTTCTTCATATGCACTCTTACTATGAGCAGAGTGTTCCTGTGATTTTCCTTCTTCTTCTTCCTCATCATTCATCTCCTCAGCTGCACTCTTACTGTGTGTAAAGTGTTCTTGTGATTGTCCTACCTCAATATCGAGGTTAAGTGGGTTGTGGGGCTGGATATACTCACCCATGTTGGCCAAAATTTGGGCCAATTCATCTTCTTGCAGAGGGTTTTGTAATGGGCTTTTGTTGGGTGGCTTTGCTTTCTCCCCTTCTTCCTCGTCAGAGTGCTCAGTTTCCTCTTCCAGTTCCTCTTCTACATTTTCTTCTAATTCTTCTTCTTCATTTTCCCCTCCAAGTTGTGGGGGTTGCTCATCCTCTGAGTCATATATCTCTAGGGGTTGGCTACTGTTATCTTAGGGACTTACCAACATTCCCCTGCTTATTCCCAATTTGGCGAACTGTCTGCGTTTCTGCGGTCTAATTGATGTGCTAGCAGTTCTTTTTTGTTTTGGGGTTGATAAGGTCAATCCCCCATCTATTGAGAATACCAATTCTTCCCAACTATTGTTGAGCGAGACTATAATTGACTATTAGCCAAATTAAGTTGTGATGACTTACTACCTTCTCTACATGACTAGATTTCCTTATGCTCCGAGCAGTATCATGCAATAAAAAATTTAAATATGCAGGCAAATTTACAACGCATTTTTGTTTTAATATTACTAATAATTTGAGATGGTGTGGTCTTACCATGTCTTTTCTCCCATCGCATGTGATGTAGCTTTGCACAATTCTGACTAATTGTACCCATGGTTCTCCTACGGTTGTAGGTAGGACTCCTTTTCCTTTGACAGTAAGGCTCTGTCCTTCATCTTGGAAGATGGCTATGGCGTCTTGAAGTCTCACTTTTTTCTGTGTCCATACTAGTCCAACAACTGGTAGTCCCAATACTTCGGCAATTACTGCATCTGTTACTGTTATTTGCCTCCCCCTCACCATGGAATGATCTTACTGTAAATTCTGCATAAATTCAATGGCCACCGTTTCATGAGACTATTGTAGTCGGTTAAGGTAGGAAATCCATCCTGCTCTCAATAAAATTTCGTGTGCAACGTCAGGGATTATTAACTCCTACGGTTCACTGCATATTGATCTACCTCCCAATTTGTTCAAGCTTAGCACATTGTTAATTTTACAGACCAAAAACACAAAAATGACAATGGAACAACAAGTTGTTCAAGCTTAGCACACTATTAATTTTTACGGAGAAAAAACACAGAAATGACGATGGAACAACAAGCTGTGCATATTGGGAAATATCAATACCGTTAAACTTGCTATTCCCGAGTTCTAATGGAGTCATAGTACCTCCAAATAAGGAGTTGACACGTATGCTAGTGTATTAAGGAGGTCACCTGTGCCCCCCTGAAATGTGATAGCTTGTCCTCAATCGGCAAATAAAGGAGCAACATGCTGGACTGCAGTCGTACAGTAAAATAAAGGAACGGTGTATATGTCCATGACATGATTACAAAAAGCAGAAGATTACTGAAATCGAGGCATATGATGGAAATCGTGAATAGATATGGAAATGCCTTGAAATGATGCGAAAAATAGAGGAGATGACAGCTGACGTAAGTAAAAATTCTTATGCAGTCATTATCCACTTTAACCATTATGATTGATTTATAAATGACTTTTCATGTGAAAGAGGTTCTAAAAGGTTATATAACATAACCTCATTTGAAATCAAAATAAAGATATAAGAAAATGGTTTATAATAACTATTGGTGTATGAAAGTATGACTTCAATACCATCAGCTGAGCTCTGTTGCCCACAGGTGTTCATAACCTTGAAAAAGTTGCTTGTTTCACCCTTGGAACCATGATCCTTCATGTATGCCTAGGAAAGTGATGTGTAATGTCAGAATGGAGGCCGTTGTGCTGGCTTGGTAACCAAATGAATCACAATGCCATTCACTAGAGAGTGAAAGGTGGGCAAGCCGGCTCGTGATGAGACCTCCTATTCCAAGGACTTTTGTTTTTCCAATATGCCTCTTGGATCATATCCTTGGTGTTGTGGCCATAGTGGGAATGCCACTTCACTGCTTCCTTATGATCATGGTAGGTTGGCTCTTTGATGAGACCCCCTATCCTTCATCTAACAAATCATGTTAGTAATCATATAGATATATTTTTCTCTTTTTTCTTTTCTTTTATATAGCACTTTCCTATTTATATACAAAAGATGGCTCAACACTCCTTAAGAGTAGGGATGGTGGAAGAAATTTGAACATCTCAATAGAGGAAAATATGCCCTTATTCGTATTCGATAATAATGATCAAAGAGAATTATGAAGATTAAAAAAATACCAACATGATAAAAATAATCAATCAAATTGGTTTTAGTGAAAATAAAAACAACAAAGTGATATAAATAGTTGTGTCCTTTCCTCTTTTTTCTTATCGATACAAAGCAATTTCTCTAAAAATAACGATTTTTCTTTTAGTTTGCTGATTTCAGTATCCTCTAGTTTTTGTGTTCTTGCATAAATGTATACCTGTGCCTTAAGGGGATCATAAACAGTGAACCGTCATTCACAAAAAAATCCTTTGAAATGATGTAACACACACACGAAAAAAATGCACTCAAAAAGTGTTGTTCCTTAGATGGAACAACTGTTATTCCTTAAGAGGGACAACAAAAAGAACATCTGCATGCAAAACCGTGGTTCCTTTAAGAGGAACAACAAACAAAAGAAAGAAATACTCGAAAATATTGTTCCTTAAGAGGAACAATAACTATTCCTTAAACGGAATAGTAAATAAAGCAAACGCTAAATAAAATACCGATCCTTTGGCTCAACAGCCTAAGATCATCCGAAATCAAAACTGTTATTCTTTCGGAAAGAACGGCAGAAAGAAAAAAAATGCAAAAGAGGGTTTTTCCTTTAAAAAGAACGACAAAACAATCCGGCGGAAGTGTTTTTCCTTCGGAAAGGAAAGACAAAAAATGCGGGATTATTGTTCCTTCAGAAAGGAATAGTAAAAATGCAGATATGTTGTTCTTTCGGAAAGAAATAGAAAAATGCGAAAGTGTTGTTCCTTTGGAGAGGAACACCAAAAATATGGAAATGTTTTTTCTTCGGAAAGGAACAACAAAAATGAAAGTGTTGTTCCTTTGGAAAAGAACAACAAAAATGCGGAAATGTTGTTCCTTCGGAAGGGAACAAAAAAAATGCGGAAATGTTGTTCCTTCGGAAAGGAACAACAAAATGCAAAAGTGTTGTTCCTTCAGAAAGGAACAACAAAAATGAAAGCGTTGTTTTTTCGGAAAAAACAACAAAAATGCGGAAATGTTGTTCCTTCGAAAGGGAACAATAAAAATGCGGAAATGATGTTCCTTCAGAAAGGAACAGCAAAAATGCGAAAATGTTGTTCCTTTCGAAAGGAACAACAAAAAAATGAAAGTGTTGTTCTTTTCGCTGTTCCTTCAGAAAGGAACAACAAAAATGTAGGAATGTTGTTCCTTTGGAAAAGAACAACAAAATGCGAAAGTGTTGTTCCTTCGAAAAGGAACCACAAAAAAGCAGAAATGTTGTTCCTTCAGAAAGGAACAGCAAAAACGAAAGTGTTGTTTCTTCGGAAAGGAACAACAAAATGCGAAAATGCTATTCCTTCAAAAAGGAACACCAAAATGCAAAAGTGTTGTTCCTTCGGAAAGGAACAACAAAAATGCGGAAGTGCTATTCCTTCAGAAAGGAACAACAAAAATGTGAAAGTGTTGTTCCTTCGGAAAGGAGCAACAAAAATGCGGAAATGATGTTCCTTCGAAAAGGAACAACAAAAACAAAAATGTTGTTTCTTTGGAAAGGAACAACAAAAATGCGGAAACACTTTTTCTTCGGAAAGGAATAGCAAAATATGAAAGTGTTGTTCCTTTGGAAAGGAATAACAAAAACAAAAGTGTTGTTCCTTCAAAAAGGAACAACAAAATTGTGGAAATGTTGTTCCTTCGGAAAGGAACAACAAAATGCGAAAGTGTTGTTATTTTGGAAAGGAATAGCAAAAATGCGGAAATGTTGTTCCTTCAGAAAAGAACAACAAAAACAAAAGTGTTATTCTTTCGGAAAAGAACAACAAAAATGCGGAAACGTTGTTCCTTCGGAAAGTAACAGCAAAAACAAAAGTGTTGTTTCTTCGGAAAGAAATAACAAAAATGCGGAAATGTTGTTCCTTCGGAAAGGAACAACAAAATGTGAAAGTGTTGTTCCTTCAGAAAGGAACAACAAAATAATCTGAAGGAATAGCAAAAAAAACAAAAAGAATGCAAAAAATGAAAAAGTCTATACAGAAAGTAGTTTATACAAGCAGAAAAGAAAAACTTATGTACAAAATTTAAGAACAATGGAATTATTTAGTAAACTAATGCCGAGGATGGATTATTTTCCTTAGCAAGAATCTGCATATCAGAATCTTTCTGGAGCTATTGGTAAAAGGATTCCCGAGTAAGCAGTTTATGGTACAGTCGCACTCAGTGACCACTTGCCTGTGGGTGATACGGAGTGGTAATTTTGTGCTGAATATAATAATTTTTTAATGTTGCAACGATTTTATTACCTACAAACTGCGGTCCTTCGTCCGTGATTATGTCCCACAGGAGGCCATATCACACAAATATTTGGAACATGAAATGAATCACAGAGTCTTTTGTAGCTCTTGGAAGTGTCTTTGCTTCAACCCATTTGGTAACATACTCTGTTGCTACTAGAATATATGTTTTCTAATTTAATGATGGGTTGATCGGACGAACAAAATCGAGCACCCAACACTCAAATGGTTCGATTACTAACTATGGGTTTAAAGGCATTTCGTCGGACTGTCCAAGGCATCCTGCTCTTTGGCAATTGTCACAGGCTTGAACAAATTTTTTAGCGTCTTTAAAGATTGTGGGCTAGTAATAACCTGTTTACAAAACCTTGTGACTAGTTCTGCGATCTGCGAAATGTCTGCCACACGGTCCGTCAAGACAAACTTTTAGAATGTCAAATATTTCGTCTTCACGAACACATCTTCTGATGTGCATATCTGCCCCTGTATGAAATAGGTAGCCCCCAATCCAAGAAAATCAGGTACTACGCTGCACAATCTGTTTTCGTTCATTGAGGGTTAGATGCTTTGGTAATTTGCCTACTGCTAAATAATTTGCAAAATCAGCATACCAGGGTGTCTTGATAGTAACAACAAACAAATGTTCATCTAGGAATTGATCTTCGACTGCTGCTGCGTCCACTGGCTTCGGCATTCGTGAGAAAAAATCAGCTACAGGATTCTCTTTCCCAGGTTGATCTTTTATTGTGATGTTAAATTCCTACAATAAAATCAACCATCTTATTACTCTACCGTTTGTAATAGGTTTATTTGCTACGTATTTTATGGCAGAGTGATCTGTATATAAAACAACAAAATATCCAATGATATAATGCCTAAATTTATTTACAGCATGTATTATAGCTAAAAAATCTTTTTCAGTTACAGTATAATATAGCTCAGCAGGAGACAAATTCCTACTAATATAATAGATTGCATATGGTTTTTTGTCTTCTTCCTACCCAAGGACTGCTCCAATAGCTGTGTCTAAAGCATCCGATGAAATTTGAAATGGCAGGTCCCAATTTTGGCCTTTGAGCACTGGGTTGTTGACACAAGCTTTTTCAGATTCTCAAAACACGGTCGCATTTATCTGTCCAAATAAAATCAACATTCCCTATCAATGCGTATAGAGGTGCAGCTAATTGAGAAAAATGCTCTATGAATCTCCTATAATAACCAGAAAATCCTAGAAAACTGCGTATCTCTGTCTGTGTGGTAGGAGTAGGTATTAACAAAATTATTTGAATTTTGGCCGGATCTACCTTATTTCATATGCTAAGATATAATGACCTAGGACGAGCCCTTCGGTCATCATCATATAGCACTTTTCATGGCTCAAGCATAGCCTGGTGGCAATACATCATTGCAGCACCTTTTCCAATGTGTCTAGTGCTGGCTCAAAATCATCTCCATATGGTGTGAAATCATCCATATATACTTCGAGCCCTTCATTTATTAAATTTGAAAAGATGCTGAGGATGGCCCTCTAAAATGTGGCAGGGGCATTGTATAGGCCAAAGGGTAGGACTCTGTAAGAAAATGTTCCGTAAGGACAGGTAAAAGTAGTTTTGTCCTGGTCTTCAGGGGCATTGTATAGGCCAAAGGGTAGGACTTTGTAAGAAAATGTTCCCCAAGGACAAGTAAAATTAGTTTTGTCCTGGTCTTCAGGGGCAATATGAATCTGATTGTATCCACTGAAGCCATCGAAGAAAGAAAAGAATTTCTTTCCTATAAATGTGTCTAATACCTGATCAATGAATGGAAGGGGAAGTGGTCTTTCTGGGTTGCATTGTTTAATTCTCTGTAGTCTACACAAATCCTCCATTTTCCATTCTTCTTTGGCACTACTACTAGTGGAAAAACCCACTTTCTATCAAAGATTGGATAAATAAAGTTTACATCCAAAAGTTTTTGTAATTCAGCTTTCACAATATTTTTTAGGTGAGGGTTGAGTCTTCGTTGGGGTTGGCGAACGGGTCTAACATTATTTTCTGTATAAATGTGGTGCTTACACAGCTAGGGACCAATTCCCTTCATATCCAGATAATCCCATGAAAAAGCTTCCTTATATTTTCTTAGTAGTTGGACCAGCTTTTCTTCTTGTTCAGGAGTAAGGTTTTTGTTAATGTTCAAGGTTTTTCCTGGCTCAATCTCTATAGTTTTGCTGTTTGAAACAGAGGTAGTGGGTATTGATTGATCGTGAGTGTTTTTGAGGGGATTTTCTTCTAGTGCATTGTCAAATGCTACCTCTATCATGTGACATTGTACATGGGATCTGGATTCGGATTGGCTAATGAAGTTGTTAATAACGTCATCCTCTGTTTGGTCTTTAAAATCGAAAACATCTTCTATGGTGAATGGGGACCTAATGTTTTCTGTGGGGTATGATACAAGTTGTTTGTTAGTTTTCATTATTGTTAAACCTGGCTGGGATGGAGGGTATAGAGCTAGATTCTTGATATTACTCCCTCTAGTTATAGTCATACTGCCTTGTCGGCAACCAATGTAAGTATCAACAGTCACAAGCCAATGTTTACCTAAGATTAAAGGGTGTCCATCGAGTCGATTTTTGGGGTTGATTATTAGAAAGTCGGTAGGGTATTCCCAAGAATATACGGATACCATTACATCGTGTAGTGTACCTTCTAGCCTAACCATTGATCGATCAACCAGTTCCAATAAGGTGGACGTTGGTTCCACTGATGTAATGCCAAGTTTTTGACAAGTGATGGTTGTTAAAATATTAATTGCAGCCCCTAAATCAACTAGGGCATTCAAAAAGGTTTTTCCATTGATTTGCACCGTCACTATATGATTCCCTAGGTCTTCATATTTGACAGGTGCTTCTCTTTATGATAACAGATCAGATAGGGTGCCAACTACTTGGATAGTTGGGTTAGTTGTTATTTTCCTCTTTCACTTTCTTCTACATAACTGTTTGATGTTTTTACATATATTGGGATATCTTGGATAGCTTGGAGGAGTGGGATTTTTATGCACAAATTTCTTAGTTCTCCCAAAAGATCAAAGTCAGGATGTTCTATGGGGCGTGGTATGATTAATCGTTCTGGGAATGGGGGAGAAGACGTGGTTGCTTGGTCTTGAGTTTTTTGTCTGACCACATCCTCTTCTTGTAGTGGTTTTTCTATGGAAAGCTGATTTTCAACTTGAGCATTTTTATCTCCCTCAGTTTCCATTATGCGCCTAGACCTTAATTGAAGGTCGTTGCACTCCCTTACATCGGTTTCTAGTTCTACTATTTTGATTATTTGAATAGATTGAACCAGTCTATTATTAGGGTTCAGGTTGGGTTGGGCTGGGAGTTGCGGTCTTAAGTTGGACTGGGGATTTTTTTGTAGTGTATAGGGCGCCAGTAGTGTGGGTTGAGGGAGAGGGATGGTTCCAGCTAGCTGATTCATTGGTCTTTACCTATTTGACTGCCAGGCTTGACTCTGCGAAGTGGGAGAGGACCATTGTGTTGGATATGCATTGTTTTACCAACATGGTGGAGAGTAGGGAAAGTTTGACCAATTAGTTTGGCTTCTTTGATTTGGCCATGGTGATGAAGGAAATGGTTGTTGTGACCATCTCGGAAAGGGTGTTATGCTTCTTAACCTGCAAAGTAATACCGAACAGAGAATATGCGAAGAAAAGATACCCAAAACACAGAATATGCGAAGAAAATATACCCAAAACACAGAATAGCAATGATTTTATTACTCAGAGAGAAATGTTCACAGGCCTCTTCGAGGGGGCAACCTCC
>APFE030923826.1:55339-66243 GCA_000404065.3 Pinus taeda | reverse complement strand
AGCAGAAGCCACTGCTAAACTCTTCTTTGAATGAGTATGGGTACACTTTGGGATCCCACAGTCTATCATCTCAGATCGGGACAACAAGTTCCTTAGTACATTTTGGTCCAGTCTCTAGTCGATGTTGGACACCAAACTCACTAAGTCCAAAGCCTCCCATCCCCAAACTGATGGCCATACAGAGGTTGTCAACAGGATGATCGTGCATATTCTACGCATGTACAACTCAAAGCATCCACACACATGGGATGAGAGCCTCCCCTATGTCTAGCACAGCTATAACCAGGCTCTCCATAGCTCGATTGGCCACAACCCTTTTCAAGTGGGCTTAGTATTCCAGCCACTATGTCCCATTGATGTGACCATGCCATTTGCAGCTACTCAGGCAAATTCGACTCATGTCCAATCCAAAATATATAAGGAAAACAACTTGATTGAGAACATCCAACATATCTGCTAGTAGGTCCACAAAATTCTGGAGAAATCAAATGCCAAGTACAAGCAATGACATGATCAACATCGGGTGCCACACAAGTTTTAGGTGGGCAAAAAAATTTGGTTTCATTTGCAAAAGTAATACCTTACTGGAGCCTATCGGAAACTCAGACCACTCCGATATGGTCCTTACACCATTACCAAGGTTGTGGGGGACAATGCATTTGAGCTCAACATTCCCCCATTCCTTGGCCTGCACCCAATGTTCAATGTGGACCACCTTCGGCCATAGTTTCCACCATTATTAGACACATCCAACATTGCAGAACATCTCACACCAACAGAGTTAAATCCAGATTGCATGGAACATGTTGCATCTGATTGGATCATGGACATGCGGGTCAAGCACACTTGCCAGCAGAAGATCCAATTGTATTGAGTTGTCAAAGCATACCAACTCCTTCACCAGGGCAAGTGGCTCACTAGGGATGAAGTTCAACAGAAGTTTCCTCATCTCATGGAGGAAGTCAACACAATGGGGAGCATTGCTTCCTAAGGGGGGAGGAATGATCCAGGTGGATATTGGTGGCCACCTGCAAATTCCACTTGGACCCCCACCATTGCTTCTTTTAGTTTTTCAGTTTCCTTAATTGTAGCACAGTTTACTATTTTTAGAAGTTTTTCAGGTCCTAAGCTTCTAGAGCTGTTTTGAGGCCCTAATATTTTTTTTTAATCATAGTCCTCAGAGAGATCTTTCCAACGGGTTATCATGCACGTCAAACAGAGATAATATGACCAAGTAGCAACCCCGAGAAGTTGGTTGTCCAACTCACCCCAATGGGGCCCATAAACTCTTGGTTTTACATCTCCTCAGGTTCGGGTTTTGGTTGTTTAGGGTTTGCTCTGATTGTTCAATGATAAAAAGGCCCTTGAGCCTCGTTGTAAGGCAGTTCAGAGGCATGTAGCCACCACATCTCTTCTCAGAGATAAGCTACCATTGCCCAAGCTAGTTTATTTCCATTTCTATTTGTAAGCATATTTCAATATTCTCCATTAATGAAATGAAGTATTATTTCTGTTGTATCTCTGTATTTGTGTTTATTTTTGTACTTTATTGCATTCCTGTTTAAAACCGGATCACAACCTCAATGGTTCTATAATTTGTTGTATGTTTATATCCTTCCAAAGGAACAATTTATGTATTTCTAAGTTCTTGATTATATAATTCACCTATCAATTTCAAACATTCCTATAAGATTTAATCCAAAGAATACCATCAATCTACTCAAATGGTATGTTTAGACTACATCATGTCATGTAAATGGTAGAGGTGGTTGGTAGCATTATCATAACATAATCTGAGAATGTCCTTAGTAAAAAGAGAGAAAATACATTTCTAATGTTTTATGATTTTATGAGCTTAGCTATCAATAAACACAAAATATTGTATGTTGAAATTTTAGCTCAAAATTTTCATCCTAAGGCATAGGTGACTGCCACAATGAAATTTTGGGAAAAAGGTTACTTCAAGAAAAATCACTCCTCCAATATGGCCATACTCTCCCTCTTCTAGCCACATGAGGGTTTATTTTTCTACTCTTCTTCTTAGTTTTATGTTGCAATAGTTCTTAATAGGATAGATATTAGTACTACATATTATTACAAGGTAGTGGTTCATCCATTAAGGGACAACGGTCACGTGGAAGGGGAGATCAATGCACTAGACTCTAGAGCTCATCTCACTCTTTGTTGGCATAAAAGGATAATCAAACCCAACTATTAGGCATACCCTTATCACAGTTCCCTTAGGTAAGAGTGAGATCTAGCTTGGTGCCATAGTTGGCTTAGTGGTTGAGGACATCTTGAAGTAGGCAATATTTTCAGATATTTTGGGAGCCGGTACACTATTCTAGACTATAATTGGGTGAGATCATTTCTAAACTCCAATCCCATTCTCAGTTGCTACACTCCAATCCCACTCTCTACTCCAAGGTGAATAGCTGACTTATAGGAGGTTATGATTGCAATCCGACATTTGGAGGTGAGAAAAGCCAAGGAAACCCTTACTACAACTACCAATTGCAAAACTTATTCAAAAATATCTCTTTTTTTCTTTTTCTTTATTTTTTAATACAAAAATAATAATAAATTACTAGCTTGTGTTTCAATTCTATCTTCTAAATTTATGAAATATACCTATCTTATACTCCAAGATAGTTTACCCCCTTATTTTTTTGCAATAATATCACGAGGCATTAGAAACATTTTGCAGACTATAGTTTGCTACTGTCATATTCACAACAGATGAGGAAAAAAAATCCATGAGGGACTTATCCAATATAAGTACTTTTGACCAAGAACCCCTTTACTTATTCCATATTTAATTACATATCATATCACTATTATTGTTTCTTTGGAGCAAAGACACATTTTCCAGCTGTTATAGAGTAAAATTTCTTGCTGAAAATTTTCTTAGATTTTACCACTATCAAGGAAAGATCATATCACTATAACAAATATATCAATCCTCCTATACTCCAATAAGTCATCAAAATATGCAAAGACGATAGTAAATTGTTTATGCCTATTTCTTGGAATTATTGTGTGTTATTTTGGAGTGTGTAACGCTGTAATAAGGCCTGTAATCAACAAACATTATCTCTTCAACAAAATGCTAGCCCTTAAACAAATTTCTACAATGATAATGGATCAATTAGCTTGCAAACAAAATGAAACAACCCTTCAAAATAGTTCAAATATGAAGAGAAATGAGCCCTCTTTAGGGCTTGTAGTTTTCTAGAGAAATTATCCACTTATGATTGCAGTTGAAAACAATTTAGAAACCCTCGAGGAGGAAATTCAATCTAGAGGTAAGAGGCCTCTCAAAAGAAAAAAAACCTACGAAAAGATCGAGGAGGATTAAATTATTTTTATAAGAGAAAAACAATTTCTTTACGGCCTACAACTATCTCATAAATCTTCCAGAGAGAAAGAGCCTTCAATGAATATATTAATGTACCAAAAAAAAAAAAAACTTGTAAATCCCTCAGTACGAAGCTAGAGCAGCCCTGTGGCGTTTGCAACCCTCAAAAAATTGAGCCCAGAAAGTAGATGACTATGAAAAATGTAGAATTTCATCTTTCAAATTCTTCAGAAATTCGCTTGAGTTTATCTTTAGAAAATATGTTTCAAATGGTTAATTCTTTTGCCCAGAAAATGATGGGGAAACCCACAAAGAAGAAAAATCTCATCTTTGCAGCTATCTTCCAAACCCTCACAGCTATACCTTGAAACCCTTCAAGAAAATTGATTTTGTGATGGTTGTGTTAGACTACACCCTTAACGATCCAAGATCACAGATTAGTACAAATAGTAGAACAATCCAAATAGGCAACAAATGCAAGCCATTAAAAGGTAACATAGTGATACCATTGGAAACAATGTCAGTAAATATCGGAAAGCCATTGAATATATACCATATGATATATCAAGGCCACCCTTCAGAAAAATATGATGCCAAAGATTATAAGTGATATCATGCTGCATAGAACAAAAAGCAAGCCATATAAAAACCACTGAAATTAGAATTGAGCAACTGAACAAGAGTACAAATGAAGATCTGAGCTACAGGACATCTGAACCCCAACCAACGCAAATTATATAGCATGCCATAAAATTTCAAGCTTCAGGTGTATGATCGAGCCACAGGAATGACGAAAACAAAATCAATAGGCATATTGTGAATCTTAGAGCAATCAAACCACAATTTAGATAAAGCGACACCACATCATGCATTGGTGCCACTGAGTGAAATGCAATTTATCTGGACATTGACATTGACATTGACATTTGGTGGCATGGTGGAAACGTATTCTGACATTGACATTGTTTTCTACATATCGTTCTAGCGGGATTTTAACCTGAGTAGGAAATATAATAGTCTGAATTTTTATTTATAATAACAATCTTCTTATGATTAGAATCATCCCATATAATTCCCCATTAACAAGGCCTCAGCTGATCTCCATCAACCGTTAAATACTGATGAGATTTTGGCATGTTTTGAGCACATTATAACTGGGATTAAAAAAAAAATGGCTCTTGTTGTTTCATTACAAGTAGTAAAAGTGTAAATAACGCTTTATTATCTTTACTACCTTTGACTTGTGGATATAATTTTGACTTTTTATTTTCAAATGATTTCAGAAAATATGGACACGGGAAATATGCAATGAATGGTTTAATGGTAACATTGCATTACCCTAATACGAGAATGTAGTAGATATTTAACGAAACTAGTTATGCATGCATGGGCCCATAGGTCTTAAGGGTTCAACATAGCTCGGATACCAAGTGTAGGGACCAACCATTATATAGTATATGATATTATATATATGGTTGGTCCCTAACTTGGTATCCGTATATATATATATTTACCATAAGAAAATAGCATTGGAAACTCAAAAATTATTAAGAATTATATAAAACTTCCCTGAATTTCACTTCATTGAACATATCATCTAATTTACATATATTAACTAAGCCATAATGAAGTCATACAAAAGAACATTATAACAACATAGGTACCGTTCACCAGGAGACGAGATTCAAACTTGACTTGCTATTAACTTCCCTCCTTTTTTTCAGTCGCCTCCAAGTGTGAATGTCGACATGCTTAATTCAAATTCAATGACCCATGGATTGACCTCCCATCCTACTCCTTGGGTACTCTCCTTCCCCGCAGACCTCTGAGCTGCAATGGGGTTGTACAATGGAGGAATGTATTAGCTGGTAGAGGAGAGCACTCTTTGGCTCAAGAGTCTCTTCTCTAAAGTCCTCTACCTCACCAAACTCACTATAGCTCATAGTCATTACTCTGATATAGCCTCATCCATCCAACAATAGGGTAAAGAAAAAGTCATTTCTCCCATGGCCTACCCCTTCTTTTATAGGAGTCCTCATTGGTGACACTTGGCATTTCATGCATAATTAATTATTTTTTATAATCCAATAGTTTGATTATTCACCCACCCATGTGTCACTCTCTCATCAAGGGTCTCTAAAATTATTTACTTAAATTTTAATTTAAAACTAATATTTTTACTCACCTCAACAAGATTTTTATTTCTTCTCTTAGTTGTCTCTTGATCCCCCTTTTTATTCCTTCATTGGTGTTCATTACTAAATTCAATTGATAAGTCAATATTCATCCCCTATCTACTCCTTAATTTAACTCAAGTTATCTATACCCATGTGTCACTCTCTCATCAAGGGTCTCCAAAATTATTTACTTAAATTTTAATTTAAAATAAATAGTTTTCCCTGACTCAACAAGATTCCTATTTCTTCTCCAAGTTGTATCTTGATCCCCCCTTTTTACTCCTTAATTTTTGTTCATTACTAAAGTCAATTAATAATTCAAGATTTAATCCCCTATCTACTCCCTAATTTAACTCAAGTTATCTCTTATGTTGGTTGTTGCCACATGAAGGTTCTCTAAATTTCTCTAAAATTTAATTTATTAATCTTATTTTAATTCACCATCATCTTCTCTTAATTAGGTTTAACTATTTTAGGATTAATATTTATCCCTACATTTATGTCTCTCTTTTCCCTTTTTACCTAATTAAACTACATTATCTACCCAATATTTTCCAAGATGGGAAAGGTAGAGTTTTTAAGGTAAAATATTTTATTTCTTCCTATGATCCTCTTAACCCAAGTTTTATTCTTGATTTAATTACCTCGGTTTCTAACATCAGTTACCCTTGATGTGAATTTACCTGGTTTTCATATCTTGATTATATTTATTAATTTATTTATTTTTAATGATTCCAAGGGTGCCAAGTTTGGTCGTGCCCTTCAATAACTTCCCTTGAAGTTCCAAGGGTGCCACGCCTAACAATTTATTTGTGATTCCAAGGGTGCCAAGTTGTTTGTTGCCTTCAAGAAATTCCCTTGAAGTTCCAAGGGTGCCACGCCAATCGCCCTTCAAGCATTCGGTGGCTACGAGGGGAAAGTATAGGTGCAATGGCAAAGACCACTATAATATCTTATGCTTACTACTATAGTGAAACTAATGGTGTCAAGGATCAAGGAATCCGTCTTGATGCATGCCACCCAGTAAAATCCTCATGAGTGACCCAACTTTGGGACCTGCCCTCATGAGTTCATGATCTTCAAGGTGAAGGTGTTTCAACCTTTCTAGCCCAAGTCACGACAGGAGTTCTAGTGGGTGAGATCAGGGACACTGTGCCACCCCTCCCATGCAGTTTCATCCAATTGTACAACCCTATCAACCCATATGTGATTCATTCAGCCAAGCAACTAATTTGTGCCTGCAACCACTAAGATATCATCAGAATATAGATAAACATGTATAACAGGTTTCAAAATTGACTTAGAATTTCAAAGACAAAATATAAATTTTCATCAAACCAGGTGTCGTCAACTCGTTGTATGCGAGTGCCTCTGGTGGTTTCCTGCCATACTCAATAATCATCAATAACAAAGTTTCTCGTTGTTATTCATTGTCATAATAGCATCATCAACATCACCTAGTCATTTCATCATTGTTCATTGTGAACCAGAACTAATGCAAGTATGTAACATCGGGGACACATCCATTATGGCTATCATCATCATAACATCAATGGAAACATACATATCCATCAAAGCTATCAATATCGTAACATAAATAGAAAACATACCTATCCATCAAAGCTATCATCATCATGACACCAATAAAGAGCATACGTATCCTTTACTACTATCATCATAATAAATTCAATAGAGACCAAACATAACCATTTATGCTACAATAATCATAATATCAATAGATAACATGCATAACCATTAATGCCACGATCATCATAATACCAATAAATACCATACATAAGCATTAATTTTATCTTCATCATAATATCAATGGAGAACATACGTAAACATCACAAGCACTATTAATAGAGTCATGTGTTTGGATCCTCAACTTGAGGTTCTCTAAGAATAAAGTGCGGGCCTTAGGGCTAAATAAATGTTATTTTCATATCACTGTTAATCGACTAGAGCAAGGCACTACAAGGAAGAAAGAGTATGTATTTTTTTCTCTTCGAAAAAGTGGAAACTGAAAAGCATTTCATTCTTGAATGTGAGATCTTTAAAAACAACAATGATAATATGCAGATATTCTTGTAGCTAGCTCTTGGGATAATTTATTCGGCGAGGGGTTTTTTGAGAATCTTGGAGCACTTATTATGAGGCTTCATAGGAAAAGGGTTGAAAATAGGAATCAAATAGTAAATCAATCTGTCCCACAGACTATCTTTAGGCTTGTGGATGTTAAAAATAATTTATTTCTTATTTCTTAATTTCGTGAAGTAAATCATACACATACAGGTGATCCTAGATTTTCATTGAATTGTATCTTTTATACAATTTAATAAAAAAAGTGTCGCCATATAAAAAGCCATATGGTATTTTAAAACATGAATGTATCATCATGTTCCAAAGTGGATTACGTAGAAGTTTAAACTATTTGATCCAAAGTGGATTACATAGAATTTTAAACTCTTTGAGTTCATAGTCTACTTTTATTAGTAAATATTATTCACCCTATATCAAGGATATTTAATCAAAGGGACCAGAGCTATCAATCTTTAGATAAGTTAATTTAGTTTTAATATTTGATTAAAGATTGTATTGTAATATTTTTTATATGATTCCCCATAGCCTTGTCACCTTATCAGATAGAGTGTAATTAGTTTATAATGTAATTTTTTTTGCCAAAAAAATACATATATTTTTTTCCCAAATTCAATTTTAATTTTTAATTTAAACTTTATTTAGTCAAATAATTTATTAAAGTTAAATTTATAATTTCTAATATATTTAAAGTGAAATGTGGTTTTATCTATTACATTAAATAGAGATATTATAATGAATTAATAGTTATAGATAATTGATGATTTATTTGTTTTTAAAGAAGTAATTGATGTTTTATACAAAATTATATCATATATGTATAAATAAGAAAGTTATGACTATTGAATCTAGATTTCTTTATAGAATTTTATATTTTGGTAAGTGTCATGCTTAATTTATGATATATTTTGGTAAGTGTCATGCTTAATTTATGATAAGTATATTTTTATAATAGATGTGAACTCTAATATTGACCTAATTTAGTGTCCAAACGAATCTAGCTATATCTTTGATATCATCATTAAAATGAAAGGAAATGTTGGAGAGTTTTCGTTCTATATGTTATTTAGAAAAAATGAAATAAAGAAAGAAAACCATGTAACTTATAGCACATTTATAAATTTTTATACAATTATACTTATATGAGATTGACTTCCTTTAGGTAATATTAAAACTTGTTTGACTTCAAGAAAATATCGATTACACATACACCACGATTTGGATCATGAAGGAAATGGTATTAGAAGATCAAGATCCGTTTTCATGTACAAAATTGCTCATTAAAAAGAAAGAAAATACATTTTTATTCATGAGATCTCAAACCCACCTAAGATAGCACAATTAAATCTTGCTTCCAAAGGAAACATGTCCATGAATAAAGAGCTTACTTTGTAAATAAAAGATATTAATAGAAAACTATAAATCATTGAACCTGATAATAAAGAAATTAATGAACTTGTTTCATGAAATTAATTAATATTTTAATTGAAAATTATTATTTAAATAAGTTTTGTTTTTTTTGGGGAATTGAGGTGGTAGGCATATTACATGGTAAAATTATTAAAATAATTTCATTGTGACTAAATTATAGTTTAATTTTATATATCTTATTTCTCACAAAACATAAATGTTAGTAAAAAATAAAAATAAAAATAAAATAAAAAGATAGAAGTTAGGAAAAACTAGTTTAAATGCATTTAATAGAAATGTTGTAGTTGAAACAATATGGCATAAAATGCTATTATTATTCATCCTGCATCAAAACAATAATTATTTTACTTCATTTTTCTATATAGTAAATATTGAGGGAAAAACTAAACTAGTTTTAATGTATGGAAGATTAATCAATTTAATCATGTCAAAGCATTGCTAATCACGACATATTTCCAACAAAATAAATAAATTAAAAATAAAAAATAAAATAGGAACACTCATTTTATGTTATTTAAATTTATGTGCAAATAAAACCCTAAATAATGTGTATTGTTAGAGTTTTGTTTTACAAAAAATAAATGCAAATATAATTTAATAAACTTCAAATAACAAGTATTCAAGAATTTAAATCGTTATTTTATACAATACTATTGAATAATAATGTTATATCAATAACTTGCACAATGAAACAAGTAAATAAAACCTCACATAAAAATAACGCACAAAAAAGAAGAAGAAAGAAATAGATATTATTAAATAAAAAAAAAACCTCACAGTTATAATGAACAATACCACTGTAGAAAGTACACGATGGCTTTAAAAAGAATAAGTTTTTATCTTCAATGCACCACCATCCTTCAATCTGCCCAAAAAAAAATTCCTAGAACGATCTTCTACATCTTCTTTTAAACGATTGGAAGTTCATTTCATTTTTAATTCTCGTAACTTCAAAACAAAATTACATTAATAATTATTTTGATTAAATATAATACATATTCATCATTTAAATAAATCTCTGCGCTAATTATCCACATTAAAATCCTTCAAGTAATATTCATGCATTACAAGAAAATATAACAATTATTTCTCTAATATGAAACATTATAATAAATGAAACTAAAATATAATTCACCCTTTCATAATATTTTCTTCATTATATTATCTCACTTACATTATCAATGAAATTCAGTTTTTACCTTTAGATAAAACTCAATAAAAAAATTCCCACTATATAAAATATTAGCTCATAAAATATGTATTTAATGTGCACTTCGAAAAATGCAAAATTATATATATATATTAATATATATATATATATATATATATTATATATATATTAATTTTCACTTTTAAATGTTCATTTCTATAAATCTTGCATGAAATTTCACTACTCCTATATTCTGCAGAATCTTCATTCACCCATTAATTTATTAAAAATAAATTGAAAATATTAGCTTTAAATTTAAATTTTATTTTCATGTCATTATGTTTTTAAAACAAATTTAAAGTTATATAAATTAATTAAAATAATATAACTTTAAATATATTTTTAATTTTTAATATGCTTATCTATATTATAATTTTATTTAATTTTTTTATTAAACACAATTAATAAACAAGTCGGGTCAGAAATTGGTCAGCAACCCTCCTCTCTGGTATACTCGACGGTTAAAATGAATGAAAGGTTTGTTGTTATGTTTATGAAGGTTAAAATTTATTTTGAAAGTGTATAATACACCTTGGATTAGAAGACAAATATCTTTGTTCATATGATAGTGTAAAGGGAGGTGGAGTGAGTAGAGAGTTTAATGAAAGGTGAGGTAAGGTTTGTTAAT
>APFE030923826.1:32296-46180 GCA_000404065.3 Pinus taeda | reverse complement strand
TTTATTTTAATAAAAATTTTATTGAAGGGTTAATATATTAATACAAAACCTAAAGATAAAATTAGGGAATTGAACTAGAACTAAAAGTAAAATTAGATTAATGAACTAAAATATAATAATTTCTATATAAATTAAATTAATATATTAAACTACTTCATATTAACAATTATAAATAATAAATATTTATAATTGGTTAATATAATAATTAAATATATTAAATAAAGTTATTGTAGCAAATATCCTGAAGAATGCTCTTGATATCCTCTTAACCTACAAATAGTTTGTATTTTTCGACTTACTTGTCACGAATAACCATATTGAGCAGTGTTTTAGTTGTTGATGCAGAGAGAGGGAATGAAGGAAGTGAAGCTTACACTTCCAAAATTTTCCTAGATTAGGAACCCACTTGAGGTTTTTGCCTCCAATCTGAGAATTATAAAAAAATATATGTGATCCCCAAACTCCTTTGCCTCTAGACGGAGAATTGCATTCCTCACTTCAAGAGGAACTGAGTCAAAATGGTTCACCAGTGACTCCCAACCAAATAAATGTTAGCGATAAGAGGAAGATTAATTGGGTGCACCACAACGATTGAGCAATCTTTACTAAGGGTTAATATGTACATAGAAAATAGGGAATGGAAGAAATAGAATGAGGCCAAAGAAAGGAGATTAAGGATGTGTAGTCTTAAGTGTGATGAAAAACCCTGAATAAGGAGAAAATCATCCACTATATGAAAGAGAAATTATAGTATATTCAGTCAAGGGGAAAGATATAAGGAGATGTCATAGGAGTTGAATAGAAAGACCAACCCTAACTCCTAGTAAACCAAAATTTGTGAGAGACAAACAAAGAGATTCCAAATACCTTGAGGCTATTACAAAATTAAATGAAAAATAGACAACAACAAAACGAAATGGAAAAGGTACCTCGATACCACATTCCATAAGCCAACACTGGACAATTGAAGAAAATTCTCACGAAATCCGAGAGATGAGGTGACAACGTGGTAAGACAACCAGTAGTTCGAAAGAAGGATTGGACCTTGTATTATGGAGAAAGAGTTTTATAACCCTATTTTCTACTCCATTATAGTGAGTGAAACCCAATATCAACTTACCTCAATTGTTTGGCTTAAATGCATCCCATTTCACCTTTTATTTTACTTATGTGAGATTTATCCCATCATAAAAGGGCGAGATTACATAATTGAGAAATTTCTCATAATTATTTTGCCAAAATATTATAATTATGAGATAATAATTATTTCATAATTGAGATAATTGAGAAAAAGCTCATAATTGTGAAAAAGGTTTCTAGATGTTTTGATTCCCAAGGAGATAAACTTGACCCACTAGTGTATGAGTTGGCTAAGGGTCCATTATTGTAGAAGTTTCCTAACTTCTCAAGCCCCTAGGTGTCTAGATACATTCTCCTGGAGGATGGAATTATCCTTTATGATCTCACCAAGAGGGAAAAGCGGAGAGTATCCAAACTATAGTGCGAGATATCTACTACCTTGGGAGAGGAGACAATACTACAAGTTGGAGGAGAGGATCTTAGTAGTTGAAGGTATACATTTGATGTACTTTCATTTGTATGGTTAATAAAAATCTATGTTCCCTTCCTTACATGAATTTGTGTTCAGTATGTTATATGATTGTATCTATTGCTTTTGATCTGAAAATATTTCGAGGAAGATCAACTATTGTCTTTGTTTATTTATGTTTATGTGCATGGATAGAGATGTGGTGTAGACGAGTTGGATTTCTTGAGTGTAGTGCAAGATCTGCATTGAACTCAAAACCCTTCCCTGACATGCGAGGATTCCAGGTGTGATCTCTTATCTTTATAGCATAGATCTGACTTCTTGTTGCATGCATGACCACTTGTATTGGGGGCCAGTATTATATTGTATTAGCCATTATATTTTGTTGTTTAGTGATCTCAATTGGGCATGAGAACACGGAGAAATAGCTCCTTTCATAATTAAATGCAACAAAGAGCATGAAAAACATTGACACCATGTAAACTCATAGAGGTATAGAGAAGACCCTAAATTATAGAGAAAGTGAAAAAAAAACATTGACCCCTGTATAAACTTATAGAAATATTGAGAAGATACCAGACAAGTAGGTGCTTAGAAAGTAACCTAGAGTGACAATAGGAAAGAGAATAATGAGGAAACGAACCTCTTGCAATATTGAAAGAGACCAACCTGCACATCCAAGAACAACGTGATAGTATGAAACCCTTGTCCAAAATACACAGAGGATAACAATGTCACCACACTAAGAAGATTCACATGCATTTATAATGGGGCATGGACGTGAGAGGAGTGAGCCATTGAGTGAGAAAACCAATGTGCAAGATCCATGGAGGGATAGGTGGACGAACAGACACACTGTTTAACAAGCACAAGGTACCCAAAAATGATACGCTCATGAATGAGCTCTGTAAACTGTGTTAGGAACTCCTCCAACCACAATCAGTCTTCCATAATAAATCCTAACCATTGTAGTTGCTAAGGGATGAGCCTTGATTGCAAAGAGAATGTCATACTCAATGTCATATGCGACCACCTACAAGCATTTAAACCGATAGGATCGGGGTAGGTGATACCAAGCCTTTGCACAGTAAAGTTTCCATGCAAGGACTAAGTGGTGACTGGTGGAGAGCATGGCTCTCATTCCCAAGGCCGCCAACCAATTCACCATTCCCATGTTTGTTATGTTAATCATACTCCCTGACCATACTATGACTCTTAATACCACCCCCATTGAAGACACTAGCTTCCATTGATGATTTGTCGCATTCAACCCACCGTGTAATTTCATGAATGTCCTCCCTTAGTGACACAACCTTCCAGGGATCATCTAAGGTTAGGTGTCATTCAAGACTACCTTCTTGTCACCTTCTTGTCACATGTTGGAGAATAATATATTCGAATTTTAATAATAGCTTTTGAATATTTGCAACCACTTCCTATAGATGCCAACTATGAACCATTTTATATGTAAGGTGGTCATTTACAACTTTGTGTATACATTGTCTCAGTACTTAAGAATCTCCATGGACCTGAATCAAGTGATACCCTTCTCTGACAACAATTTCTAAACCTTTCTCAAGAGCAAGGGATTCTGCTATATTGTTTGTTGTCACAACACGGGAATATGTCTATAAATGCAAAGTATGGGATTTCTTGTCTCATATGATCCTACGTAAACAACTGCTCTAAAGTTTCCCTTAGAAGCACCATCAAAACTCAATTTTATGAAGGCATTTGAGGGTAGGGTATATGAATTATTGTTGGTATGATTAGGACCTTGAATAGTAGATGGATAAGGGATAGACATAGATGGATGAAGATCAAGGACTTTTAAAATGTGTTCTTTAGACTCCTCTACATGCCAATTATCCGTAGTGAAAGAGAACACTTGGATAGTCTCTGGAATTTTGAGAAGGATGATTTCTTTTAAGTTAGACATTGTCCTTTTCTTCATTTCAAAAACCTCTCAAGTTTCGTTCTTTCCACAAGTTCCAAAGGGTAAACCCCAAAGCCAATTTTTAGGCTCATAAGACAACAAGGTTTTTAAAACTTCGACCAAACCATTGATCGAGTAGAGTTTTTACATATCTCGACCAGGGATGGTTGCATTTTAATATTTGTGGGAGGAGTTCCCAAATGTGTTCTGCAAAGAGGCATGTTATGAAAAAGTGTGACGTTGACTCTTCCGCTTGGAAACATAGTTGACATAATAAGAGTCCCTCATATCCCATTTTTTGAAGGAAATCCTAGGTGAAAGTATGCCCCAAACCTATCAACTAGAGGAAGGTTGATATATTTCACCACCACAAACCATCCCACAATTGATTCCATATAGTTTCCTTATCCTTTACCTAGGACCCTGCAAGTTAGGAGTATTCTTCTTTGAGTGAGAAAGAACCAGATGATTGTTGACCCCATTATAAATATTCTGCTTTTGATAAAACCTAATATGTCTATTGTCAAGTATCTCATATAACTCCTCCTAGGGATGGATGGCATTAGTCTAGGGCCAATCACGTTTTTCTTTCCACTATCTCCACTACTGAATTTCATCTAGTGGCTTTCAAAAATCTATTATCTTATGGACCCCCAAAACTTTTGATGAAGCTTGGATAGATTATAGCCTTCATTCTCCCCAAAATGAGGATGATGCTGCCAAGAATCCTCATAGAAGGACGTGATAATTCATCCTTTGACATCATAGAATGCATAAATTCTAACAAAATCTTTGCATTTATGTGCCCAAGTCCAAATACTAGAGCCTTGGATGTTCCCATCAAAATGTAACCACTCCTCCTGTGTGCAAAGGAAAATAATTTCTAAACCAAATTTGTTTCCAAATTTGAGGGCCTCCCTGAACCTAGAGCCACCATAATTTCATACCATAAGTAGAGTTGATAAATTTTGGATCCCAGAGACCTAGTCCTCTCGTCAATTTTGATCTTATCAATTTATTTGATCCTACAAGAGCCCACTTTCATTTCTTCACTGCACCTCTCCACAAAAACTCACTCCATATCGAATGGATATGTTGACAAACTATTTTTGGAATAGGAATTACCGCTAATTGATAGTTTGGAATTTCCTATAATACTAATTTGGTAGGTATTAGATGGTTTGGGAAGTTAAGAGCCCAGAAATCCCAATTACTGACCTTTCTCTAGGTCCTCTCTACAATATCTTCCTAAGTTGGAACTAAGTTGAAATATATAACAAGAGGTACTCACAAGTATTTTTAAGGAAGGTGGCCCCTATTAAACCTCAAACTTTGAGTTAAATGCATCTGAATAACCTTTGAGAAATTAAAGAAAAAAACATTTATTTTGTCCTTTTTTACAACTGTTCCAGAAGCGTCCATGAAATTTTGTAAAATCTTCCTTACTCCTTTCACCTATTTCAAAGTGGGTAGTTGAAAGAGGACCGTATCATCAACAAATTTTTGATGTGAGAAAAGAAGATCGACACCATATAAATGAAGACTAGATATATGACCCAAAGCACATGATTTCTGATACATTTTCCCAAGCCCTTCCATTGCTAATATAAAGAGAAAAGGTGAGAGAGGATTACCTTTCCTCAGACATCTAGAGGAGATAAAGCTGGAAAAAGGTGATCCATTGATAAGGATGGAAAATAAAAAAAGATGCAAGAGACGCCACCCATGAGATCCACTACTCTGAGAATCCATAAGCCCAAAGAACTTGAAACAAATAGCTCCAATTTATCTGATCATAAGCCTTAAAAAAGTCAAGTTTAATAATTATACCTGGAAGTTTTTTCACCCTCAAAGAAAGCAAGATATCTTATGCCACAATGATGTCATCTGTAAACTGTTGGCCCTTCAGAGAACCAGTCTATTTCGGTGACATTAATAGTGGAAGTAGTGGTTTCAACTGATTGACAATTACTATAGAAATAATTTTATATTTCACATTACATAGTGAAATGGGCGGAAGCCATTAGGGCTCTATGAATGACCTCCTTTTGGAATGAGGGTGATGAAAGTTGCACTAAGAGTGACATGGATGTACTTGGTCTTCATAGATCCTTCTACTACTTCATAGATCTCCTTACATAAGAATCCCCAACATGCCTTAATGAAATTTGAGATAAATCCATGTGGGCCTGCTTCCTTATTCTTGGATATATGCATGACCACCATTTCCACCTCTTGAAATGAAATTTGTCTCATCAAGACGATGATCTGGTCCTTATTGTCTATCCATGAAATATGATGAAGCATTGCATCTATAGTTGGATATCTTCGAGAGGAGTTCTCATTCAAAAGACCATTATAAAAGCTCACTAATTGATGTTAAATTTCCTAATGTTGTATCTTCCTTTCCCCATCACCCCAAAGAATAGAGAAGATTCTATTATTATGGTGACACTATATCATGGAATTATGGAAGAATTTTGAATTTCGTTTCCCTTCCTTGAGCCACTATACCCTCGATTTTTGTTTCAAGAGTGTTTATTCCTATTGGTTGCTTCGATCCAATTTATGAAGAGTAATTCCCTCCACTGCTTTCGTCTCCGAAGATATACCCTCTAGAATCATATGTTGTTGTATCCTTAACATTTTCCCTTCTGAGGCCATCTTATCTTCAAAAATGTTGCCAAAAATCTGTTTGTTCCACTGTTTTATTTTAATATTTAACTCCTTTACCTTAAGCTAGAATGTTTTCATTTTAGACTTACCTTGAACATCAATATCCAACCACCATTTATTTTAAAGGTCAACAAACCTAGGTGCTTATAACTACAAGCTTTAAAATTAGAATAGACGGTTGAGGGGGGCTTCCTTAAAATCTAGCTCTAGTTTGATAGGTCCATGGTCTGACCCCGTACATGGAAAATTTACAGCTTCAACAAAAATATACTTTTGTAGGACCTCCTCAGAGAGAAGAAAACAATCCAATTGACTAGAAATTTGATGTGTTCCTCCCCAAAGGTTGTTACATGTAAATAGGCCATTGATTATTGGAATATCTACCAGCTTCAGTTGTTCTATATGTTGGAAATAATACTGAGAAGGGGGGGGGTGTTGAATTAGTATTAGCAATTTAACAATTTTTCATTTCCATAAACAAATTGATATACGCTACTTCTGTTAATTAAACTTGTGTATATACGCAACTGTGTTTAGAGAAAACAACGTATATCTTGCAGACTTCTAATTTAGTTAGCTAATATTAATCTGTGTATCAGAACCATAAAACAGTAATCAAGTGCAGTAAACAGTACAGGAAATCACACACATGAACACAATATATAAGGTGGAAACCCAATGTGGGTGAAAACCACCTGCTGCAATTCGTCTCTATCTTCTTTTAATAAGAAACTTCTTTTTACAATATTTCTATACTGGTGCAGTCTTATACCAGTATGCAGGCTTCTACCTGCAGAAGGCTACAACCTTCTCTCGTTCTCCAGCTTCTCCTGAATCAAACAATCAAACAATCAAACAAACTGAATCAAACAATCACTTCTCTTAATGATGTAACCAGAATACAGTAACAGTAACCAAACCAATCTTGAACCCAGAACACTGCAACAATAAAAAGAAGTAGCTAAAACATATTTTATGAGACGTACACTACTTCAATATGTAGAACCTGCATGCATACGCTGCTATATTAAGGCAAACCTACGTATACGCCATTTTGAATTACCGAACCAGTGTGTATACGCGCCTTTGCTATGATGAACCTGTGTACAAATCTATAAAAGATAATTTACCCTTTTGAACTATTCAGACGTTAGTTATACCCAGATCATCAGATTTATAGATCAAGTCATGTGCCAAATATAACAGATCAAAATCACACAAAGAGACTTCTCTTCAAGCCTTAAGATCTTGACCCATCAATATAACTTATCCTTCTTCTAGTGCTCAGGTTCCTCCTTGATTCAGATCCAACTATGCACCATAACCCAATGACTAGTATTCTAGATCTTGCTCTTCATAAGATATTCAATCCTTGAGTGCCCTTGCCTAATGATCTCCTTCCACTTTTATAGTCTTAGGCCTTACTCAATACCATGGTCCAAAACCACTTAGAACCAATACCTGGGTCCAAATACCTGGGTTCAACACTTCGGATGAGATACCATGGTCCAAAACCATAGGCCCAAATACCAATGACCAAAAACCAATTTTTCCAAACTGTACACGCTTTTATGTGCATGAAAGTGCATGTATATGCATACACGCCTTTTGGTCTGTTGATCCACGTGTATACGTGGCTTGGTCAATGGGAACCTGTGTATACCTCCTTTTCCTTTATTTTGAGAGCCTGTGAGCCTGAACTGTCATCTGAGTGATTTGCTGAGTGAGTTGCCATCAAGGAAAATACTTGTGCCATAGTGCCAAGCCTGTGTCGTAATGCCAAGAATCTCCCCCTTTAGACTTGATGGCAACCCCAATTCACTCAAAGTCATTCTCCCCCTTTGTCATCAAGGGCAAAGGGTTATGCTCCCCCTGATTACATGCTGAACTTTTCGAAGATGCTGAAGTGTACTGTTCATGCTCCCCCTGACTAAAGTCAAGGTTTGCAAAAAGATGTTCTACAAGAAGAACATGACTCTACATATCATAAATGACCGTCCTATCACCAAAGATTCATACATATATCCATCTTCCAACCAAGTGGGGATATACCAAGATTGACTCATTCACCCAACCAAGTGGGGATACACCAAAAAAAATGAACCTTACATCATCTAACCCAGGCATAGTTGGGAAACAAAATAGGTCATTACATGACCTTGATATTAAAAGATATACATGACATAGAGATGAAATATCTAAAACAAGACTATGATAGTCATCAACAACTATCATTAGCAACATCTTTCAATCACCATCCAGACCAGCAACCATGATCTCCCTCTGCACTTGTTCCACCTGAATAAAAAACAAGTGTGAAATTTTACCAAGATCTTCTAAGGTAATGCCAACAATGCATTATTAGAAGTATATGCTCCCCCTAAACCTGTGCCAGATTATTAGACCCATATCAGACTCTTTTCATCATGAGTCTGGCCAACTGATATTCTTCAAACCAACATATACGCGACTGTATCCACAGAAACCGTCGTATTTACGTGGATACGCTTCATGAAACTCGCATACAATCACTATGCTTTGAAACAGATAAATGTCAACAATAAGATGATGCATCAACTACTCCCAGCTTCTGTCTGAGGTATTCAAATGTCTCTCTGGGCAGTGGTTTGGTGAATATATCAGCAACCTGTTCCTTGGAGGGAACATACTCCAATTTGACTTTTTGTTCAAGCACTTGTTCCCAAAGAAAATGATATTTGATAGGTATGTGCTTGGTCTTGGAATGCATGACAGGATTCTTTGAAATGTTGATTGCACTTGTATTATCACATAGAATGGAGATGGGTGGAGTACAAGTGATTTGAATGTCTTGTAATGTTTGCATCATCCAACGGAGTTGTGTGCAGCAAGATGTAGCAGCCACATATTCTGCTTCAGCTGTAGATAATGCAATTGAACTTTGTTTCTTGCTGAACGAAGACACTAATCTGGAACCCATAAAGAATGCACTACCACTAGTGCTTTTTCTGTCATCCACGCTTCCTGCCCACTTTGCATCTGTATATGCATGAAGTGTGAGATCTGTATCTCTAGGATACCATAAGCCATAGTTTTGAGTTCCTTGAAGATATTTGAAAATCCTTTTAATTGCCTGAAGGTGTGCTTCCTTTGGATTTTCCTGAAATTTTCCAACTATTCCCACTGCATGCATGATGTCTGGTCGGGTACCTGTTAGATAGAGTAGACTACCAATCATGGATCTATAGGTTGGTTGATGTACTGCTACTGATTCATCATTTGCGCTAAGGCTGCATCCTATTATCATAGTGGTACATACTAGTTTTGAATATTCCATGCCATATTTCTTCAAGATCTGCTTGAGGTACTTCGTTTGTGATAGAAATATACCATCTTTGTTTTGTTGGACTTGTAAACCAAGAAAATATGTGAGCTCACCAAGCAGGGACATTTCAAATTCTTTCTGCATCACCAAAGCAAAGTTTTGACTCATGGCTTCTTCATTGCTACCAAAGATGATATCATCAACATACACAACAAGTACTAGCAATTTATCGTTGTCAATTTTTATATATAGATTGCTATCTGCTGATCCTTTTGAAAAACCTTGTTGATGGAGGTATTTGTCTAGACGATAATACCAAGCCCTTGAAGCCTGTTTAAGACCACAAAGAACTTTTCTGAGTCTGCATACAAGTTTTAGATCATTTCCAAGGATGAATCCATCTGGTTGCTCAATATACACTTCTTCTTCTAAGTCTCCATTTAGAAAGGCAGATTCCACATCCATTTGATATACTTTGAACTTCTAAAAGCTAGAAAGAGAAAGGAACATTCTTATGGCTTCAAGTCTAGCAACTGGTGCAAAAGTTTCTTCAAAGTCTATACCTTCTTGTTGAGCATACCCTTTACAAACAAGTCTAGCCTTGTTTCTAATAACATCTCCATTTTCATTCAGCTTGTTTTTGACTATCCATTTGGTCCCTATGACATTTTTATCATTAGGTCTAGGAACCAATTCCCAAGTGTTATTCTTTTCAATCTACTCAAGTTCTTCATTCATGGCCTTGACCCAACAGTCATCTTTGCATGCTTCACTTATATTTCGTGGTTCGACGAAGGAGAGCAATGCTAGATAGCTTGAAGCTTCTATAATAGTTCTTCTTGTTTGTACACCTGCCTCTTTCTGCCCCAAAATTTGAGTCTCTGGATGATTCTTCTGGACGTACCTAAATGGAGTCGTTTCTTCTACCCTTATCTATTCTTCTGGTGCCTCATAGGTTTCTTCTTCAGCATTAATCTGATTTGATGTTGAAGGATAGTCTTCATCATCTTCAAAATCTTCGGATTTTACCTGATTCGGATTGTTGCCTGCTTCATCAACCACCATATCAATACTTTCAATAATTTTTCCAAGTCTTTTATTGAAACACTTTTATCCTTTACTCAGGAAGAGTAACCAAGGAGAATGCCTTCATTTTCTCTAGGTTCAGACTTGCCAAACTTTTCATCAGTTCTTTTGATGTAACATTTGCTTCCAAAGACTTTGAAGTATTTTACAATAGGAGTCTTACCATACCAAAGTTCATGAGGAGCTTGAGTTTTGTTTACCCAGACGTTTGTTTTGTTGAGAATAGTAATGGCAGCAAATGCAGCTTCACCCCAGAAGGTTGCAGGAGTTCCAGACTCATCAAGCATAGCACGAGCCATCTGTTGAACCATTCTGTTCATCCTTTCTACCACTCCATTTTACTGAGGAGTCCTTGCAGTAGATAATTCCCTTCTTATTCCATGTTCTTCACAAAAGTTGAAAAATTCATCTGAGGTAAATTCCCCTCCTCGATCAGACCTGAGGCATTTGATTTTGCGATTTGATTCATTTTCAACCAAGGCTTTGAAGGCTTTGAACTTTTTGAAAGCTTCTTCTTTATGCTTCAGAAGTCCTATCCAACACATTCTAGAAAATTCGTCAATGAACAATATAAAGTATTCTTCTCCACGAGGTGACTTTTTTTTTGATGGACCACATAAATTAGTATGGAAAAGTTCAAGTGGCTTACTAGTTGATCCTTCCTTCTCAGGGAAATGTGTTCTGGTTTGCTTAGCAAACTGACATGATTTGCATATTGTATTATCTGGAATTCTGATGTCAAGAAGATTGCAAACAACCTGATATTTGCATGCTTTCCTTATCTCAGGGAAGCTTAGATGCCCCAACCTTCTGTGCCATAGTCAGTGTTCATCATTTTTGCTTAGATAACATTGTTACTGTCCTCCCTTGAGTATGTATAAATTATTTGGAGTTCTTATGCCTTTGATCACTATTTCTCCTGTATCAAGCTCACAAATAATACATCATTTGATTGAAATACTACCTCATTTCCTTGATCACAAATTTGACAAACACTCAATAGATTATGCTTTAAGCCGTTAACATACATAACATTCCTAGCTTTGACCTTTTCTTTTAAGAGAACAGAGCCTTTACCTTTTATGACTACAGGGGTGTCATTTCAAAATGAGACCTTCCTTTCCTTTTCTAAGGCACCATATGACTGAAGTTTTTCTTTATCACTTGTCATATGTTTCGAGCATCCACTGTTGATGTACCACTGATTTTCCTGTCCTTCCACATATAAGGCAATACCACATCTTTATGTTTGTGGTTCTTTCTTTCTCCATGTTTTGGGACACAATGAAGCTTGCTCCTTCTGAAATGTTTGTTGAAACTTACTCCTGCATTCAGAATATTCATGACCGAAGTTGTTACAAATAGAGCATTCTATTTCATTTTCAAGAGCAGAAAAGTTATTGTAGGTCCTCTTCATGATCCTAGTCACACTCCTTTGATTTTGTGCTTCTCTAGTCATGATGGTCTTGTAGGCAACACATGAGCAGCTTTGTGTCCAAAGTTATGACATGAGAAACATTGGCCATTAAAGAAATTCTTGCGATTATCAAATCTATCGACCAGGTGATTGTAGTTTCCATTGACATTCATTCTTGAGGAAAACTGAGAATGATTTACCTGTGGTTGGTTGTAGCTTCTGTTCATCCTTGAAGTAGATTGACCCCAATTTACCTAGTGATCTGCTTTATGCCTTTGCTGATGATTGTCAACCTGTTCACTTCTCCTTGCTGCATCAAGATAACTTTTGGAGGTGGATGGCTTATGTGCTTGAGATGCTTCTTCAGTATATCCAAGACCTGTCTTCATTAGAGGAGAACGCTGCACTTTGATAATCTCATATAAAGTTTCAAATCCTTTAGCAAATCTAAGATTAAGAGCTTTTGTTTTCTCAATATCTTTTCTAAGTCCCACAATTTCACATTCTAACTTTTCATTGTGTTTTTTCCTTTCAGCAAGTTGGAATGTCAGAGTATCTATAATCATACTCTTTTCTTCTAAACAAATTTTAAGTTTAGAATTTCTTCATAGAGTCCATCTTCATCTATAGCATCCAAGAAATCATCGTCCTCAAAAGCCATCAAATGTCTATAATCATTACCATGTTCATCTTCATCACTATTTGAAAATCCATTGTTGTCTTCATGTGTATAATAGCTCTTCTTACTTACATTCTGTTTTTTGTTCCATTTAACTGGTTCCTTACCTTTATCAAGCTTATCTTTATAAGCACATTTGGCTGCATAGTGACTGACTCTTCCACAAGCAAATAATTTGAAAGGTAGCTTACCTCTGAATCTTCCAGAACCCCATTGAAGGTTCTTGACAAAGTTTGATTTTTCCTCTCCTTTTGACATATGTCCTGACTCATTGTATTCTCCTTTTCCTGAAGCTTTGAATGCGACTTATCTCATGTTTGATGGACCCCCTTTTCTCATTTCGAAAGGAGTTAGGATTTCATGCAGCTGTGACATGGTAATACTCTGAAGATTCTGCTTTTCTTCTATGGTAGAAACTTTTGATTCAAACTTAGAAGACAAAGATCTTAGAACCTTTTCAACTAAAGTAACTTCTTTTATCTCTTCACCCAAGTTTTTCATGCAATTAACAATCTCATCTATATGTAAGAAATAATTAGCCACACTTTCATCATTTTGCATTCTGAGAGTTTCATATTGAATTATGAGAGATTGTAGTTTTGCACGTTTTACCTGATTGTCTCCTTCATAACTTAGAATGATCTTGTCCCATATTTCTTTGGCAGTTTTGAGCTGCACAACCTTGACGAATTCTAATTGAGATAGACTCCCCAATAGAATATTGACAGCCTTTGCATTTGTTTCATACTAATTTTTACCAGCCGTATCTGTAGGAGTTGTTGATGGAAATGTGTATCCTCCTTCTACAATATCCCAAACTTCTATACCAAGAGATTGAAGATAGGTTGTGGTTCTTACCTTCTAATAGACGAAGTTGCTCCCATCAAAGATTGGTGGCCTGATGGATGCCTCTTTTTCGTAGTTGCTCATGATGATAGATCTTCCTTCAAGCGATCAAGCTTCTTCCGAAGGACCTACTCTGATACCAATTGTTGGAAATAATACTGATAGGGGGGGTGAATCAGTATTAGCAATTTAACAATTTTTCATTTCCATAAACAAATTGATATACGCTACTTCTGTTAATTAAACTTGCATATATACGCAACTGTGTTTAGAGAAAATTGCATATATCTTGCATAATTTTAATTTAGTTAGTTGATCTTAATCTGTGTATCAGAACCATAAAACAGTAATCAAGTGCAGTAAACAGTACAAACAATCACACACATGAACA